>VZRF01013831.1:0-12977 GCA_013396875.1 Vireo altiloquus | reverse complement strand
GCAGCTCACCAAGGATGGGAAGAAGGAAGGAGTGATAAGGGAAGCAACTCCCCAGACTCCCCAGATGCAGAAATGGATGGGAAAGTTTGGTGGAGAGACTTGCAAAAACTGCTGTATGAACAGAAAATGTTAGCCAATCACTGCCAGTAGAGAGATGCTTCTAGGGATTGACCAATTGTACAGCAGCCTGTAACGCGTGAGGGTAGAGCTTTTAGGGTATAAGAATACAGAGATCTGTGTAATAAATGGCTTCACTTGATCATATTGATCCTGCTGTGATGTCCTGTTCCTGTGAAAATTAAGAGCACCAAAACAATGAGCAGGTAGATCAGGCGGCAAAGATAGATGTTTCAGAGATAGACTTAGACTGGAAACACAGCAGCTCTGGACTCCAGTGGTCTGGGCAGTGCTCCAGAGGGAGTGTGCTGGGAGTGATGTGCTGCTCTTTGGGGTTTTTTTCCCTCTTGTTCCTGGTAGCTGAGGAAAAGGGTTTTTTTCCCTTCCCTCCCCCGGTCTCCCTGCCCTCCTTCCCTTCTCCAAGGGGCCTGCAGGATGGCCCTGGTAGGCCTGCTTGGTGGCCCTGGCTGGGCCAAGCCCCAAGCAACACCGAACCATTTCACCTGCTGGGAGGAGGAGGATGGGCACCAGAGGATCAGCATGTTTTCTTTTATCTGCCCTGCTCTGGGTTGCTGCGTGGGCTTCTCCTTCCCTTTCCCAGAGAATGGAGGGAGTAGTTGTCAGCCCGTGTGTTCTGTTTCCTTCTCCAGGCATTTGTTGTATTTTGAGGGTTTTTTCCTGTTCTACCCTGTTTTTGTTCTGTGTAAATAAGCAGTTTGGTTTTTTTCCACTTTCACCTGCTGTCATCAATTTACCTCATTGGCGCAGGAAAGAGGGAGGCACTTTCCCTTTGGAGGAGACGCTCATTCCAGAACTTTTCCTCTTGAAGTTTTGTCTCCAAACCCAACACCCCGGCAAAAGGGATGATGATCCCAAAATATCTCTGAAGAATCCCTTGGAAGAATGTGGAGTTGGTTTACACATTCTCCCAGAGGTAATTAAGGACATGATGCTGAAAGGGGAGGGGCAGTAAGAGGAGTCGAGAAGGGATCTCGACAATCCATGCCCGGGGGGGTAATAAGGGAAAGTCAAGAAGGGATCTCAACAACAGGAGATGGACAAATAGTGTTAATATGCTGATAAAAAAATAGTTGAAAGGTGTGGGAATTGATGAGGCTGCCAGCTGGTCTGAAGGCCTCAGTCTCACAGAAATTGACTTAAAACCACTCAAAATCTGCCCTTGAGAAACTGCACTCATAGTGAAAGCCACAGTGATAATCAGAAGGATCATCAACGAAAGAAGATGTTCTGGACACAAGGAGAAGATGTTCTTGTTATGGAATATCAAGATTGTACAGGAAGGGACTTGCATATAATATGTAACTTATTGCTTGTACAGCTTCTTTTATTGCTGTTTGAATGGTCATTGTTTTGTAGACAGCCCTGTCATATTTGCTATGCAGCCAATCATGATAAGCCACAGTAATTGTGAAGAGGTATAAGAATAGTAGCAGAGAATAATAAAAAACTTTTGCGCCTTTGGATTACAGTAAGTGTGGTGTGTCCATCTCTACCACCACAGAAGGGGAGTGTAGCAAAACACGGTTGAGGCACGGAGCAGCAGGACCGGGCGCGGAGCTGCGGGACCGGGAGCAGGAGCTGGGGGCCTGTGGGGGCTGTGGAGCAGCCGGGGCTCAGCGCCGGGCCGTGCCTGACCCCACCACTCCCGGGCAGGGGCAGCAGTGACCGCCGGCCCCTACGAGGTTGCAGGACACACGGCCGCCTGTGGTGCTGCTGGCCGTGCCCGCTGGGAGTGCCGCGGGTGGCAGGAGCCCTTCGGAAACTGCGACAGGACAGAGACCGGCTCTGGAATACGGCGTGTAGTGAGGAGAGGGAGCGCAAGGAGGAGGAGAAAGGGGTTACAGCCTGTCGTTGAGTCCCTGCTAAAGGAAGGGCTTTTGGAGCCATGGATGTCTCCCTATATACTCCTATCCTGCTGGTTAAGAAACCAGATGGAACCTACAGAATGGTGCAGGATTTGAGAATAATAAGTGAAATTATCAAACCAAGGCATCCCAGGGTTCCAGATCCCTATACCATCCTGAATCAAATCCCTTCTTCATGCCAGTATTATTCAATACTGGATTTGAAGGATGCTTTCTGGGGGTGTCCGACTACACAGGACAGTAAACAGTATTTTGCCTTTGAGTGGGAAAAGGAGGAAAGAGGGAAAATGGTAAAACAACAATTAACATGGACAGTCTTCCGCAGGGATAAACAGAGTCCCCGGATTTGTTTGGGAAAGCCTTGCAGAAAATACTGAGAGAGTTTATTCCACCTTCAGGAATTAGGTCATTGCAGTATGATGATTTACTTTTATCAGGGGAACAGGAAAAGATGGTTGAAGAGGCTACTGTGAAACTGCTTAATTTTCTTGCTAAAAAGGGACTTAAAGTGTATGAGAAGAAGGTGCAGTTGGTAGAGAAAAAGGTTAAATATTTGGGACACATTCTGACTGGAGGATTGCAATGTATTGATCCAGAAAGAATACAAGGGATTTTACAAGTACCATTAGCCCAGATAAAAAGAGGAGCTATGGCAGTTTTTAGGGTTGGTGGTGTACTGCAGAGCATGGATTGAGGATTTTTCTGTTTTGGCCAGACCTTTATATGACTTTTTAACCCAAGACAGTCCTAATGTCGTGGTATGGACACCCGAAGGAGAGCAAAGCTTTAGAAAATTAAAAGATAAAGTGGTTAATTGTAGGGTTAGGTGTTCAAGGCTTGTGCTCACCAGTAGGCCCCATGGGAAAAGCACAGCTGTGGGCTGTCGGAAGTCGGCTGAGGGGTGAGAGGCAGCTGAGAGTGAGGAGAGAGGCAGATGAGTGACAGCTGGAAGTGAGATTGTGATTGGCTGGAGGGACATGTGGACAGAAAGATGATTGGATGATGGGATGTGTGGACAGCGGCTGGGCTACCCCATGGGCCAATGGATGCATTTCTACTGTTAAGTTCTGTTAAGTCTTGGTTTGGTTTTCTGTTAGAACGGGTAGAATGAGAGGTATAAAAAGGGGGCGATTTTGGCAATAAAGGGATCTCCTTTGGACGCATAAGGGGGTCCATGTCACTTTGTTCCCCATTGCTACAAATGGCTGACCTGAACAGGGACCTTTAAGATGGCGCAGGTTGTGCGGACGGCTCCGGTAGCAACTCTCACTGAGTCAAGGAAACGACCAGGAGGAGTTTGGGAAAAGGATCCAGGGAAGGATCCAGGAAGACTTCAGGAAAAGAACTCAAGGAATTTGAAGGAGGATGAGTAGACTCATGAGAGTAATTAAGGGAGGAGGAATATCCCTGGAACAAAGCAGGAGCCTGGGCCAGGTGCGGCGGCTCCTACACCAGCAATCTATTAACGTGGCTGATGTAAAACTGAACACCCTGCTGCTCTGGGTGTCTAATCATGTCAAGGATTTTCCCCTTAGTGGGCCCCTACAATTAGAAGCTTGGCAAGCAGTGGGGTAGAGACTTTTAATATCGCTGGAGATGGTGATGCTGAAGCTTGCAGCCACCTCTCTACATGGGGGACAGTTATGGCAGCAGTTAAAGGAAAGCGCGTGAGTACCAACCACTGTGCGACTTTGGAAGCCGACTCCCCTGAACCCCCAGCACCACCAGAGCCCTTATATGACCCTGAGATCAAACCATATTCTGAGGAATTCCCCATGAAGGTGCATGATCCTGAGATTAACCGAAGCCCTGCGGAGCTTCCTTACCCAGATAAAAATCCTTGTGTGGTCGACCCCCTCGGCGCAGAATTCCCATATCGTGAACAGGCGGTGGTTCCTCTCCCTGGCCAAAATGATAGCGTAGTAGTGCAGTGATGACAAAAATGCAGGGAGGACGCCATGGAGGAGGGTGGCCTGGCAGTTGTTATGGCCTGCCCAGTAACATATGCACGGAACCGACGGCTGGCCTACCGAAAGCTGGACCATAAAATAATTAAAGAACTGAGAGCACTTGTAAAAGAAAGCAGCATATCCTCCCACCATGCCCTAAGTTACCTAGAATCCATCAGCACCATTCAATCCATCAGTGCCCCAAGACTGGGAAAGTATAATGAAAATTATTCTAACAGCAATGCAGTTTACAGTCTGGCTAACCAATTACCGAGAGCAGTGTACAACTCAGGAGGAAGCACTGCCGGATAGAATTCCACCAATCACCATTGTGCAGCTGATTGGAGAGGGTGCTTTTGCAAATTCTACAGCACAGGCAGGCTATCCACATGATTGTATGATACCATCGCTCACTTAGCCCTGCAGGCCCTGCGGCAACTCCCAGGAATGGGTACTGACTCTAACATGTCTTCTGCTAAGATTTTACAGAGTCCAGTAGAGTAGTTCATAGAATTTCTTGATCGGCTGCAAGCGGCATTGTCTCAATAAGTCGACAGTGATGAGGCTGGAGCCATCCTGCTGCAGCAGCTTGCTTTCACCAACATGAATGAAGACTGCAGAAGTGCACTGCTCACTGTTCATAACCCACACACTTGTGACATAGCAGGCATGGTTAGAGCATGCCAGAATGTGGGCACTGCTGCTTATAATAACAACTCTCTGGCAGCGGCTTTAGCAGCACTTCGGGTTTCAGACACACAGGTGGGAGGTTGTTTTAAGTGTGGCTCAACAGACCATTTTAAAAGGGATTGCCTTGTACAAGGGGACAAAGTAAAGATATCACCTAGAGACTGTTCCTGGTGTGGGAGAGGGAGGCATTGGGCTTCTGACTACTGCACCTGGTACCCTGATAAAGGAAAGTTTATCCAGCCAGGAAACTTCCGATGGGGGGCAGGTCCGCACGCCACGGAGAATCAAAGAAATGCAAGACAAAACATTTGGCAAGCAAGGTCCTGCCTGCAACCACAGGCAGTGCAGTGCTGGGCCTTGTCTCCAGAGAATCAGTAACTATTATGACACCTTCAGTACTTTTAGTTCCTACTGGAGTGTGGGGACCCCTTGGTGATAACATTCATGCCTTGTTAATAGGGCATTCCTCTACCACTAAGTTGGGACTTTTTGTACTGCCTAGAGTTATTGATTCAGATTATGAGGGTGAGATACAGGTTATGTCATGGACTCCCTGTGCCCCCTTGCTTTATACCAGCAGGCCAACATGTAGCACAACTTACTCCCTTCTCCAACAAAACCGCTAATGGCAAAGGTAAACGTGGTACAAATAATTTTGGAAGCACAGGTCAGCCACAGATCTTCTGGACAAGCTCTGTTAAAACAGCTCAGCCAACTTTAATATGCACTATAGATGGTAAAAAATTTAAAGGGCTTGTTGGTACTGGAGCTGATGTCTCTATTATTAAAAGCAATGAATGGCCTAGTGATTGGCCTACAATCAGCCCCACATTGACCCTAATTGGAGAAGGGGGAATGCAGTGGCCTAGACAAAGTGCTCACTTTCGGTTTGTCCTTGGCCCTGATGGGCAAACTGCTCGGGTTACCCCATTTGTTGCCTCTATACCATGCACATTATGGGGAAGAGATGTTTTGGGACAATTTGGGACAACCATTAAATTAATTCAACCTCACAGGAAAGCCTTTTTCCTGGGGGCCATTGATCAGCCATTCCAAAATCAAATACTAGATATATGTAAACTCACATGGAGGACTGAAGACCCCGTGTGGGTAGATCAATGGCCCCTACGGAAGGAATGGCTACTACATTTGAAGCAGTTTGTAGAAGAGCAATTGTCCTTGGGTCATCTCCGCCCGTTCTCTAGTCCTTGGAATACTCCTATATTTTGTATACCTAAGCAGAATGGCAAGTGGTGAGACTCCTTCTGTTTGAAGCATGTTAATAACTATATTTTATTTACAGAGTTAAGGACATTGTGGACTTTGATAAACAGCTGGCAACATGATTTTGATGTGTTGCATGTTCACTCCCACTCAGGTCTACCTGGGCCTATTGCAGACAGCAACAACTATGCAGACATCACTCTAATGGCAGGTGTGCTACCGAAACCTCACATGCTCAAGATACTCTGCTATCTTGTCCTTCCTGTCGTGGGGTTGCTCCTGCTCCTTTAGCATAAGGAACTAACGCCCGAGGTTTAACAGCTAACTCAATTTGGCAAACCAATGTTACCCATTTCCCAGAATCTGGTTGTTGAAAATACCTTCATGTTTCTATTGACACTTATTCCCATTTCCTTATGGCAACTGCTCACACCGGAGAGAAATCCCATTATGCTATCCAGCATTGGCTTGTGGTGTTCCCCCACCCCTTTTTACCCTTTTCCCAGCTAAAATCCTGGCTACTCCCTCAGGCTCCTCCTACTGCTCTCTGAGGGACCCCAATTCTGCCCCTTCCCTGGGTCCCGATAAAATCCCAAACTCTCTGCCTCCCTTCGCCTCTTCCCCTGGACATCTGCATAGCAGCATGTGAATAAAGATCTTCCATGTGCTCCTCGCAGAGGTCTCTTCTCATCCCCTTTGTTGCTGCATTGTTGTGGAGAGCACAAGATGCCTGAGCTAGCCTGAAGGCTCCCTGGCCGGTGAGGGCCCTGTGACCATGCCTTCAGAAGGAAAGCATGGAGCACTTGGGCCAACCCAGGCTGGGCAGAGATGCTCCCTGGCACTTGTTGCCATTGCGGCTTTGCAACAGTAGCCAGCAAATGCTACACTGGCTCACCTGTTTTGCCACTCTAGGCCTTCCACATACCATCAAAACAGACAATGGACTTGCGTACAGCTCAGAGTGAACCCAGAACTTCTGACAGCAATGGGGAGTGTCTCACCATACAGGCATTCCACACTCGTCCACAGGGCAAGCTATCATAGAACGTGCTCATAAAACCTTGAAAACCATGCTTGAAAAACAAAAAAAGGGGGAATTGGAGTGTCCTCACAATAGACTAGCCAAGGCCTTATATGTTCTCAATTTTTTAAATCGTGATGACACAGGACAAACAGCATCTGAAAGGCAATGTTCCTTTGACACAAAGCCTCATCCAAGACCTCCTGTGATGGTAAAAGACTTAGAAACTGGAGAATGGAAAGGACCACTGGACTTGCTCACATGGGGTAGAGGTTATGCCTGTGTCTCTACAGGCCACCAAGTGAAGTGGATTCCTTCATGGCGTGTGCAGTCTTACCTCACACCATCCTAATTCTATGTGTATATAGTTACAATGTTATAAGCCTATGTTACAGTTTTTGAAAAGTTGCTATGTTTGTTACTGTTATCACTGTTATTAATGTCTTAGGAATTGTTTGGGTTTTTCCTAGTAGGTTTTTGTTACTTAATTAATAAAGAGAGAGGAGATGTAGGGTTAGGTTTATAATTATGTGTTCAAGGCTCATGCTCACAGTAGGCCCCATGGGAAAAGCACAGCTGTGGGCTGTTGGAAGTCGGCTGAGGGGTGAGAGGCAGCTGAGAGTGAGGAGAGAGGCAGATGAGTGACAGCTGGAAGTGAGATTGTGATTGGCTGGAGGGACATGTGGACAGAGAGATGATTGGATGATGGGATGTGTGGACAGCGGCTGGGCTACCCCATGGGCCAATGGATGCATTTCTACTGTTAAGTTCTGTTAAGTCTTGGTTTGGTTTTCTGTTAGAACGGGTAGAATGAGAGGTATAAAAAGGGGGCGATTTTGGCAATAAAGGGATCTCCTTTGGACACATAAGGGGGTCCATGTCACTTTGTTCCCCATTGCTACATTGATTGCCCCAGTTTTAGCTCTTCCAGACTCACAAAAGGAATTTGAGCTATATGTGGATGTTAAACAGGGCCATGCTAAAGGAATTTTGGTGCAAGAGCATGGGGAACAAGGCGGTCTTGGTTATTTTTCTGAGCTGTTAGACCCAGCAGCCAGAGGTTGGCCCCGTTGTCTTCAGAACTGTGCAACCACAGCTCTGATGGTAACTGAGGCCCAAAAACTGACAAGAGGGGCATATCTAATTGTTAAAGTTTCACATCAGGTTAAAGCTTTGTTAACTGAAAGGGCCTCTAAGTGGATGACCAGCACTTGGTTATTACGGTATGAATCTTGTTTAATGGAACAGAAGGATTTAGAATTGAGAAGGGGGGAAGCGTTTAACCCAGCCTCCTGTTTGAACTGCCCTGAAGAGAGGGGCCAGGAAGAAACCCATGACTGGTGATAGATTTCCAGACCCGGGCTAGGGAATACTTTCAAGACACTCCCTGGCCTGAGGGAAAAAATGTGTTTATTGATGGATCTTCAAGGGTGGTAGAAGGGAAGAGAATTGCAGGTGACACAATCATTAATGGAAGGGAATTAAAGGAAGGGGGAAGGTTACTGCTGAGATAAATAATATAGACCAGATAAAATATTAATCAATATAAGATTTATTCCGCAACCAAAATTTCGGTAATGCGAGAAACCACGATCGTAAAAAGACTGCGCCAAGCCCGGGTCTCAGAGCAGGGTGAACGCGCAGAGCCAACCTCTATCACATCGGAAGTACCACGTTCACAACAACCCCATGAACAAGTCCATTTTTATAGAGCCTTCCGCTAGAGTCCAGGTTCTCAGGCATCTCGCATTATTCATTTCCAGTTTCTTTTCTTTCCTCCATGTATTCATGAAGTTTCTTTTCTCTAGTCCCATCAAGACAAAGCGCTTCCTTCGTCCTGATGAAAAGCTCATCAGAGGTTTCAGGAAACCAAACTGCTCTGACGAATGGCCCATCAGCCCTGCCGGGAACTCAGGACCTCCCTAATCATGTTGGTTAGATAGTATCACCTCCCCTGATCTTGTCTTCACTGCCTGGGTGTTGTGCGAAATGTCCTTTTGATACCACCTGTCTCCTTCCTCCGTCTTCATACGTTAATTTCAGTTGTCCCTGCTGCAGCCGGACTTGCAAAACTGCTTTTCACCCTGGTTCCTCGATTTTACTTATATTGGATTTAAACACAGTCCTTATAACATAACATATACCCAGACACCATAACATATATACATTACATGGACACGAATTAATCCCCCATTTATAACACCGCCCACATGGTCAGCTCAGACAGCAGAGCTGTGTGCACTTGCGAGAGCCTGTGAATTATACCAGGACAACATAGTGAATGCTTTTACTGATTCTAAATATGCATGTGAGGTGATACATGCATTTGGGAAACTATGGGAAGAAAGAGGTTTATTAACCCGCAGGGGAAAATGTGAGCTCATGAGAGCTTTATTTCTTGCCTATTGGAGGTGGTGAATTTACCAAAAAGGGTGGCAATTATATGCATCAGAGGACATCAGGCAGGGTGCTCAGAGGAGGCAATAGGTAACTGACTGGCCAATGAAGAAGCTCAGAAAGCTGCATCGTTGCCAGAAATCTCTAAGATCCTCCCCTTGCTCCCAGTAACTCCACAACTGCCACAGAAACTGGGTTTTTTTCACCAGAGGAGCTTGAGATAATTAAAAAGAGTGGGGCAGAGGAAAGAGGGCATAATTGGTTTACAAGGGATGGTAAATAGTGGATACCAAAAGCTCTGGCCTTACAGTTATTAAAACAACTTCATAAAGAGAGTCATGGGGGCTCCCAAGGACTGGCAGAAGCCTTTCCTCAAGGTGTATCCCTCTCTGGGTCTTTTTACCCTGGCAAAGCAAGCTATTGAGTTGTTTGATTTGTGCTAAAACCAATAACAGGGTTACAAAGAAAATTGCCAGTGGAGGGAGGCCTTGGGTTGTACATGCCTTCCAGAGATGCCAGATGGATTTTATTGAAATGCCTCGAGTGGCAAGGTTTAAATAGCTTCTGGTAATAGCATGTCAGTTAACAAGGTGGCCAGAAGCATTTCCAGCCATTTCAGCAACTACAGAATCAGTGATTAAAGTATTTTTGGAACAAATAATTCCAAGATAAGGGATTGTAGAAGCAATAGACTCAGATAAGTGAACTCATTTTACATGAAAATTTCTTCAAGGGGTAAGAACTGCTTTAGAAATACAAGGAAACCTCCATATCCCGTGGTACCCCCAGAGCTTGGGCAGGGTTGAAAGGATGAATGAAGAAATAAAGAAACACCTTTTGAAGCTGGTGATATAAACTAAGATGCCATGGGTCTTGCCACTGCTTTTAGCAAGAATAATTGTCAGACCCAGGGGAGATACTCAATTATCTCCCTTTGAACTGATGTTTGGAATTCCTTACCCTTGTAATTCTCAGCCTACTGCAGGGGGGGAGGTGGAAATGAGTGATGTATATTTAAAACAATATGTGGCCCAGATACTGTCTCTGGTGAAATCTCTGACAGGAAGCTCAGCTGGCTTTGGACTTTGCTGTTCATAACATCTAACCAGGATACTGGGTCCTAGTTAAGGAGCATACTGGCAGCAGAGTGGCGTGGGCCATTCCAAGTGTCCCTGACCACAGAAACAGCCATCAAGACAGCTGAGCACAGGTGAACTGCGTGCCTACCCACAGAGCCTCTGCTGAAATAGTCTGTGTGGGCATCCCTCCCCTCAGAGCTCCAGCCACGGGCGGCTAACCTTCGCTGTCATTGTTTTCTTTATGTTAAGATGCTTCTGTGCCTTCACTTGCCACAGGTGGTGCGGAAGACAATGTGAAAGTGAAAATTAGGTAAGGAGATTAGATTACACCATTAAAATATTTCTCTCAATAATCTTACCTTGATATTGTCAGTTAGGTTTGGGCCAAAAGTGGGAGAGTAAGTTCTTAGTCTTAGGAGAAGAAGTAGCAAAAACCTTTAACCTTAGCAATTGTTGAGTCTGTGGTGGGCCAGGAGGATCTGAAAAGTGGCCATGGGTGGCCAGCCCAGTCAAACCTAAATGGTGGGTCAGCACCCTGAGCAAGGTCCATAACAGAACGGGATTTTGAGATGAAGAAGAAAATCCATGGTGGCCTCATTCTTCTGAAAAATGCATTTATTGTCTAAATAGAACAGGAGGCATATACAATGGAAAAAGAGTTTGTGACTGGACTTTAGGTTTATCTATGAGCAGAAGAAGGGGGAGTGTGTAGAAAACTAAATGACTCTAACTGCTGTTCGCAAATAGATGACAATGGAAAAGTAGTGAAACAAATAACAAAGGGAGTAAGGAAGTTAGCTCATGTACCAGTCCAAACGTGGAAAGGATGGGAATGGGACATATTTTCATGGTTACCTGGTACACTTTGGGTTAAACAAATGCTTTTTTCCTCTTATGTGCTGTAGAACCTCTAATCTTTTTACCATGCATGATCCCTTGCTTAGTGCAGGGTATTCAACATGTGATCAAAGGGATGCAGGCAATAGCCATGCCTACAGATCCAGAAATGGCTACAAAAGGACAGAAAATGATGTCACTGCAAATAGCTGCAAAACCACAAAAGACCCAGGAACAGAAAATTAAGTCAATGATAACTAAAATTTGTAAAGACAAGTATTGAAAAAAAAATAAAAGAGGAGAGATTGAAAGGAATGAGGGACTTCACACAAAAAAGCTGTGGACCTGCTGGTAGATAAAACAAGCAGCGAGAGATAAAAGAAACAATGGGAAGGATTCCACTGATTGATAAATGAAAAGAAAGAGATTTATCTTTACAAACTGTAGGTCTGCCGATAAGTGAAATTGAAAGTGGATATTGAGAGATGAAAGAAAAAATGGGAAGAACCATAAATTCCATAAGAATTTAAAAAATAAAGGGGAGTTATGCATTAGAAGGGAGTCTTAGGTATTAGGCTACTTGGGAAGTCTGTACCTCTCAAGTACTTCAGCTGATGGGGAAAGAGAGAGGGAAACGCGGTTGGGAAATCAGGATAAATAGGAGGCTGTGTCCTCCAAAAATTTGAGAGACCCCAGGAGAATGCCTCATGGCCTCTCCCTTTCTTCGAATAACGTAACAAGACTCCTCTGTCTCCTTTTTGGACATTGTGAGAAAGGTTCTCTCATGGCTTGAATTTTTTTTTGAAATTTATTAAACAAAGCAACCACAACGATTGGAGACTTAAGTTGGCTATCTGCCCTAGCACAAAGTGAGACACAGCGCTGACTGTGGCTCAGCTAGTCTGCAGCCAGACAGAGCTCAAAGGCTGTGACACCACATTTTATACCCCCTCAAACCCTGCCTTATCACCTCCCCCAAGCTCTCCCCTTCAGGTCGAGATGATTGGCTGGAGGTTGAGTCAGTTGCTCCTGTTGGCTTGTCCCTTGTTCCCAGCTATCCTGGGGCATGTTACAGGCTTCATCTTCATTGGTCTTCCAGAACATTCCAACATTCCCCATCCCTAGCATACTTTATTAACCCAAACCATGACCATCATCAACTTTATTGATAAATTAAAAAATCAAGGGATTAACCAAACCAAATCACAACTGTCCCAAACTCTAATTCCCCTCAACAGTTCATTATTCTAGTAAACAGTAATCAACACTACACATGAACCATGATTCTCCTTATTAATTAATCAAGTGCGAAAGCCAATTCCAACAGCCTGGGTTTTGACAGACATAAACCTCTGGTGTTTGTGCATTAATTTTCCTGACACAGGTTTCCAAAGATCCCCAAGCTCACCTGCATTCCCAGGGCTGCCATGGGGACATGCCAGAGTTCTCTGGGCATGATGCAGACCCGTGCTCAGAGGCACTTGCAGCCATTCAATGGGTACGTCTGAGGTGACTTTAGTCAGCTAGGGCACCGCTGTATCACAGGCACTCACTGCGGTTCCGTGAGCACATCCAGCGGTCTCTGTGCTCCTAAAGAACACTGAGGGCACAAACAACCCCAGGGGCTCTATGGGGACATCCCAGGAGCCTCCTTTTGCAAACTGCACGGAGCTCACAGCCTATAACGGGACCTCAGTGCTGACATTCCAGGGGCCTTCCCGCTGGTATAGAGATGGGATGGCACAGGAAAGCGGCAGCAGCCGGCTCGGGCTGGCCG
>VZRF01013830.1:75394-134323 GCA_013396875.1 Vireo altiloquus | reverse complement strand
ATTTGTACTCTTATTTAAGCTAGTCTAACATTTATTTTCTAATTCATGATTTTTTTTAAAAATTTAAGGTTAACAATAGGAATAATTTTCCATTTATTAAAGACTAATATATTGGTTATTAGCACACAGAAGGGTAAGATTTCCCACTTAATACAGGCATACCTCTAACCTTGCATTCAGGCATATTGGAACCTGACCCTTCTAAGAGGAAATTATAAAAACTTCCCTTTTCTCAGTGTAGTAAAAGTGGTGTGCAACTGTTATAAAGCAATCAGAATCCTGAAGCTGGCAGTTAGCAAGAAGAAAATGGTCTCAGGAATGGAATAAAATGCAGTGAGTACTCAGTATATACCTTGCAATTGTAAAAATAGATTTTAATAATTTTGTATTGAAGATATATTTAACTATATATATATATACAGAGAAAGAGTTATATATAGGCAGGTATGTCCTGCATATATTTACTAGGTTCTTTAGTAAGGCAAAGACTTCCCTTAAATTTCTTTTTACTCCTTCTTTCTCAGCCTTTTCCTGTCCCTGAAACAGTGCTGGAAGCCATATTTTCCACCTCAACGGCTCTTTTGCAATTCTTTGTGGGACAGAATCAACAGCCAAAGAATGGCTTCCCGGCTGCTGAATAGATGGGAAATGATTGTCCCTACCTATGGACTTGCACGTGTCATATGACCTTTGACTGGGACGTGTCCATGATCCATGTACCAGGACAAGGCGAATTTCCCTCGTTACATGACACCACTAGGAGACAAGGAGGTGCCTTAGACTCCTAAACTCCAAGCCTTAGACTTGCAAGAGTTCTGTATCTGTATTGAAAGCATCAGACAGCCCTTCAGAACAGCCTCACAAGAACAGGCTTTGGCACTCCACTGCTAAATCCGTTCTGGACAAAATTCTTTCTAATTGGCGCTACTGACTTTTGAAATGGGTTCTCACTGAAAATAATTAAAATGACATTTTTTCCAAAGACAGAGCCAGTTTCCCTGCTGGGGACTTTTAACCTACGGAAGCCATGTCTGTACTTAGGAGCCACAAAAATTAGATGCTTTTATAACCAATTTTGAAGTAGTATATGTGGGGAAAAAATGGAAATTTGGAAACGGTAATCCAGCATTTTAAAAGACTCACTTTTGCTAAACTAAGTAATACATAAGCCCATTCTACACATATAAATTGCTAGGGTATATTTTATATACAATACGTATGGATGAGCTCTTCGTGTAATTTAGAGGTCTGTGCATTTACCTGCTGAGTGTGCAATTTTAGAAGCTGAAAGGGTTAAAACTGGGGTATTTCTCAACTTGTTCCAAGTAAATTTCCTTCTTAAAAAATTCACATTTCATTATGAAGCAGGAAAAATTATAAATTACCCACATGGAGATTAAGATTTTCACTTTGCATTTGATAAATAGCCTGAAAATGGCTTATAATAAAGGGCTAAATGATTTTGGCAGGAAACATTGTGGCCAGGAAAGCACAAGCCATGAGGTCAACTAGTCACTCTCTTTACGGCATGATAAACAAGCCACTATCAAAGGAGCTATAAGTGTGTTTGGTTAGTACTTTAACTTGCAAGGCTTAGTCCTGCAATGTTCTGCTCAATATTTTGTCACATTTTCTTGTAAAATGAATAAGCTGTATCTTAACTATATTTGTTGAGTGTGTTTTTAAGTACCACCTGGATGGAATTCAAGCTCTGGAACTTTTGACTTATCCGTAGTTTTAATAAGCAGAATCTAACTTATCTGCCTTAAAAATCTGTTTTTAAAACCCAGATATGGAGCTGCATGTTTAGGCAGCACTTCAACATGAGCACGAAGGAGAAAAGTTTAGACTCTCTCCTGATTTCAGTGCTAATCAGAGAACACAAAAACTCTATGTCAGGCTTGTGATTTATATAATCAACAAAAAAAAAAATGAAAGTATCTCAGACTGCCATTCTGCTTTCTGATACAATTTCCTAATTCCTAGTTTTTCATGACTTCCAGGCTACATCTTGACAACATCTAGCTTACTCACACTCAGATCTATTTCGTATTCCCCAGAATCAAACATGAGTTAATATACCACGTCACAATGACACACAGAGACATTTGAGCCTTTCTCCTTTTTTCCTAGCCTCTTTCTGTTTAATGGTCAAACTTGCATGCATAAAACAGCTGGGTATGCAAAAAAAACCCCGAGGCACAATCAAGATCAGAGCCTGGGCTCAGGTTCATCAAACACCTCTTGGAACATCCCATACAATCTCTGTTCAGAAATACCTAAGTCAAATAGAACAGCAGTATTTTGCAAATCGGGAGCCCTGGTGGTGTAGTGGTTAAGCACACGGCATAGCAAGTTGCCGAGGCTCAGGGTTAGAGGGTTCGATCCTGGCCAGGCTGCTCCCCGGGCAGGCAGAGCTCGTTAGCCCTGCAAGGGGGCAATCTGCCTACGTCCTGAGGAGGAACTCACTGCCACTGTCCACAATCGCTTTGGCCCGGCAGGTTGAACCTCGGGATTAAAGGGTGGGCTCAGATCTGCGCGCCCTGTGTCTCACCTAAAAAATCCAGTGCGCAGGCTGGAAGGTCTGAAAGGAAAAAGAGGCCTTCCCCGGATCTTCGTACGCGAAGGCTGGCCAGCAAAAAAAAAATTTTGCAAATCTCATGCAGAAAGATGTTACATTAGACCCTCTGGAGCTCAGTCTTCGGAGCATAAGGGCACTGCACACTCTTTTGTTTGTCTGCCTTTGTCCATAATGGACATCTTTTTTTCATTAGCTCATTTTCCAGAAGCCTAACACATACTGCTCTATACATCTTGCTCACATTGTTTGTTTTAATGGCATCATTGTGTAAAGCAAAGCAGGTCTTAACTAGTAACTCTGGAGCTGCCTCCAGGGTAACCATTTTTTTATTGTATATGAACCATTGACACCCTTTTCACTGAATGATTTCTTCAGTAGAAACCTTTCTTATTTGGCATCTGTATTTTGCTATCAGCAATAAGAGGGAGTTGCTTAATCCATGAAAGCACTTAAGAAATGAATCTATCAGGTCTTGCCAACTCTAGCACCAGTTGGAGAACTGTTCACAAAGGTCTGTGATGTATTTCCCAGCCCCATTACTTATAGAAGGTCAACAAGCCAGTTTTATAGGAATTTTCCTGCCTAACATCATTCTTAAGTGACAAAGAAGGACGTTTCCATGTAAGAAATGAAATTTGCATCTAAATCTTGCTTAAACAAGTCTTCTTAATACTTGTCTTCTTAATACAAGTCTTCTTAATAAGCTTCTGGTGGTTGACAATAACTTGAGTCTGTAATCTCCCGATCACAATTCAGGTTTTTGATCTGCAATTGGAAAAGATAAAGCCATGAAAAAATTCAAAGCAGAGAGAAAGAAATAAACTGCTTTGGAAGTTCAAAACTGGAAAAGGCAGATCAAGCATATAATCAGCATAGAAACAGGATAGAACAACTCATGCATTCAGTTCCTCATGCTTTTGGCTGCCTCTATAATTTCAACTCTCTTAAATAGAGTTTACCCTCCAGACTCTGGTTTTCTTGTTTATAACAGTTGAGAAATCTAAAGGGAAATGATACTCAGCTGGTAATGGAAGAAACTGTCAGCTCGCAGAGATGGTTCAGGGTGGACTTGAAGCAACAAGATTCCTCACAGCTATTTGAGGAAGGAACCCAGGTTATCTCATCTGCCTCATGCAAGCCACATGGCCTTTTCCCAAAGGTGAGCAACGCCCAGAAGTGAAATCATCTTCCCCAGCATAAAACAGATGAACCACAGTGAACACTACACTTTTGACGTGATAACTGGCTTTAACTCTTCTCTTAACGGGCACTGTTCCTGCCTAGATACTAAAGCAACAGGTCTATTTTCTATTCATAACTCTGTTTAATGGTCATTAATATTAATAAATATTATTCTTATAATATTATCAAATAATATCAATCAAATGAACCACTCACTTCTCTTTAGAAAAGACTGGATTAGAAAAGATTTAGCAAATCACCAGGAATATGTCTGTATCAAGACCCATTACCTAACAGATTGACCCTCTGTATAATCTGAGATAAGACTGGACTTCACATTATAATTCTCACACCATGATTATATTCCTAAGAATCAAAATATTTTCTCTTATTAACCCCTAGGTTCCCAAATTGTGTTACATAAAACTTAACTAACATTTGCAAATCACCATCATAAATCAAAGTCAAGAATCACAACTCTTTTACTGTCCTGTCCTTCTGGATGTATATGCACACATTGTTTCCAACTCAAGAATGAGTATGAAACACATGCAAGACCAGAAAGCATGAAAATATTGATACTGTGGCAAATGATAAAAGGCATTTTTTAAATTATTTATGATTCTTTGCAGTATTTTAAAAAAATGTCATCTTGGCATGGATTAACAGCCTCAGTAATTTTGTGGTTTATGTATTCTTTGCAATGACACATTATTCCCCTAATAAGCTGACATTCTCTGCATTTCACCATTTCTCCTACCTGATTTAGTTAGAATGTATATGTCTTGCATGCTCAGAAAATTCATTTCAGAGGGTGCTAAATGACCACAGGTGGAGCAGCAAAGCTCATTTTGGGTTCATTTTTCTGCACTCTTTTCAGACTTCAGCACTGTTTCTTACACAGGTGCAAAGATTCAATCCATCTTGCCTCCACTGTTAAGGAACATCCAGATTCCTCAGTAACCAGTGGGATAGTTTCATCTTGGAAAATTTCCTTTTAGGAGCAGCCCATAGGCTGCCAAAGTGTGTCTAATTCTGTTACAGCTGCAAATAGCAAATGTGCACAGTGGGCAGCACCTCCCTAAGCTGTAACCATATTTCTTGCCATAAAAAACAGTCCCTTTATGCTATTTCAAGGAGTTGTGATAGCAATTATCAGGCACAGCGGTACCTTTCACTAATTTAGATTTTTCCTGTGTCTATATTTTACCATGCTTTGTCATACCCTAAATGCAGAGGGTAAGAGAGCTTCTGGAGGTAAATATTTATTGTCTTTATAGCTTTTAGGTGGTAAACTTAGGGATGCTGGGAGATGGACTGGATGTCATCCCAGCCTCTGAAGCCAGGTCTACATTTCAGGGCTGAAAGGAAGTCCAGGTTTGCTTTTGTCCACATTTCTGGCATCAGCTCAGTTGTTGCTGTCCTGTTGTTATGGTATGTGATGCATGTAGCATGTAGTTATATAAACTAGTTAAATCACTCACTACTTTACTTATTTTTGCCCTTTTTATTACTAGGAATCATAAGCTATTAATTACTCTTCCAAGCAAGAGTTTAATTCTGTGTGAACACAATGGGTGGAATTGAACAATATCTACAAATTCAGTAAACAGTTTGTTGAATAAAAAATATTTCACTGTAGGTTGAAAAGGAATATAAAGGCAGTATCATGCTGTGAGGATAAAAAAATGATGTTACCAGGCATTTTGAGAGAGTCAGATGAGAACAGAAGCTATTGAAAGGGACATGTCTTCCTAGAGGTACTTCAAAGGCAAAAGAAGCAAGCCTCTGAGGGCAAAAAAAGCTCACGCTGTAAGATGACAGTTTCACACTTAATTAAAGGTTGACAGCAAGGAGGGTGCAATCAGCAACTTTTTCCATTTACAAGTGTTGGAATGAAAGCAAAAATAGAAGAGAAATTCTCTGTCATTGAAGAATATCGCCCTCTGCACCAAATATTGCAAAACATGCATGTGAAAGATAAGTTTTAATTTACTGCAGAAATACAGAACCTGGGTCAGAGATGACCAAACAAATTTCCTACCTGTCATGATGGCACTTGACTTCTACAAATGCCCAGCTGTCACTGCTCAGGGCATCATCTCTTAGATCACTGACTGCTTCAAACAGTATCTCCTTGCGTCTTATTCTGCCTCTAGTATTTTCTTGAGTTCATGATGTTCGAGACCATTTTCTCAAATAACATCATCTTCTGTCAATAAATCCTTGAGTAAAAGTTTATAAGAAGACTTTAGGGTTGGGGGTGGAAGTTGTTGCTAACTAATTTTATCCATTCCCCTTCAGGCAGAGAATAGAGCTGGAAAATGTTAGATTATCTACTTGAAGTTTTCAGAAATCTAAAGCTGCAAAATTGAGGCAATCAGAAAAGACAATCTAATATATACATTCTAACAAAAAAATTCCTGATACAAACTTTTCTAACCATTTAATCAGGTTATTCACCACTGTCAACTCATTTAGGGGCCAACACCAATATTTAAACAAAGGTTAACTCATATTTCCAGTGAGTGCCTAACCTATTTTGAAGATGGAAGTAAGGAGACGATTCAGCATAATATATAGCTGGCTGTTTCATTATGCAAAGTATAGTCGAACTGAAATAATTTACACTGAATTTCTTTTCCCTGGAAGTCAAGCACCCTTTCCTTAGTTTACAGTATGTTCAATGCAATCACTGAAATGGTATCTTTTTAATATTTGCCCTGAAACATTAAATCTAATTTCAAACTGTGTTTTATACAGCTGAGCTGTGACATATAGCTCAAGAGAGGAGCTCATCACAGTGGCTTTTAAGCTTCACCAGTCATCTCAGCTAACTTCACAAATCACAACACAGCACATCTCCCATTTTCACCATGTTTTCTGATGTATAATGTGACTCATGTTGCGCTCTTGCCATCTTTTCCTTATAAATATTAAAATATAACCTGGATTAAGTGTCATGGATTAGCTTGTCACAGATACCGTCAGTCAGGTGAATTAGCCATGTTTGCTACTATATCTATGTTATGATCTGATTACAAAAGATGCCCCTGCCCGAATCAAGGTGAAAATGAGACTGTATGCAGGCTCTTGTGTATTTCAGAAACATATTTTTCTAATCTGAAGCCAGATGAAACAGTTATGGTAAAAGATCTTGGTTTTGTTTAGCTAGAAAATCTCTCCAACAGGCTTTCATGTCAATCTAGTTCAGTTTTTTCCCTCTCTGATTTGTTTTTTTAAAACAAGTGGAAGTCATATTTATGTCAAAAAATATTTAATCCTTTGTTCATCTCTGCTCTTTGCTCTTATTCCAGTTATAACTTGTTCTTTATCTTAAGAAGTGATGATTAAACCCATCAGGATGCTGACTCATGGTGCAAAGAGAGAGGCATGGTCCTGTTCTAGAGACCTAAAGTGCAATTTAGCATAATTGGTTTCCATCAATCTTTTGTAATACAACATGTATCTGTATGACATATCTGTAACTGCAGGAGAAAGTACTAAAACATTTCTGAAGGGCAGTAGTTTTTTTACATGTTTTCTACACTACAAAAATGTTACTACTAGTACTCATGTAAAGAAATAATATATTCCTATCTCTTTGGATTATCTTAAAATAATATTTGTAATCCTCAAATTATGTTGGTGATAAACACCACATGGCTCCATGGAATGGCATTCAAGGTCATGATATTTCCTAGTGACATTTCTTCTCCACAGGAGTGTGCCAGGGCCATCTGTGGAGACCAGGCTTTCACACCTCTGGTGCTTGAAGCATGTCCTCCATCATACTGGGACCTGTGCAGTGAACAGGCCTCAGATGATCATTTGTTCCCTCTGCCCTATCTGTGGAAAAGCTTTCAAACAGAGCCAGATAGCTGGCAGAGATCCTGATGTCTTCCTTAGAATGGCAGGCAGCCTCATCCCAAGCTTAGGTGGCCAAGAGATATGCAGGAGTTTGGGCAAGGGCTTCAAGGCTCCCTAGTGTTCAAGTGCTCTTGGAAAACTATGTATCAAATAATTTCTTTATGATGTTGTGACTCAAGATATACTGAATGTCTTGCTACCCTATCTCTTCACCTTTTCTCCATGGTAATATATGCAGTCCAGCTGAACAATCAGAGAGACAAAGATGTCAGAACATTTGTCAGCACCAGTGGTAGACCCAAAAAGCTGAAAAATTCATTGGAAGTTTGTCATTAAACTTTATTTCCTGAAAATAAATCAAGTTATATGGTTATATGTATTGAAAATTTTGCAAGTGCAAAAGTTGGTCATTGCTTCAGGACTTATCTGCTGACTGGAAAGTTCCTGCCTAGGGCAAAGATATACACACACAGGAAAAACCCCAGGGTTGATAATAGAAACACTGACCCATCCTTAGCTATTGCACTGTGCATTACATTGCTATCATCATCTCAGTGCTTTTCACTGATATTTGACAACATACACTCAGCGACAGCTGTTTTATTATTGTCTTTAATGGCCATAAAGCAGAAAATATTGCATAATGCAGAGGAAACATCCTGACAGTTCTGGCTCTGTGTGAGTATGTCAATTTAATAGCACCGTTTGGCTTCTGAGGGATTTCTTGACTAACAGGTGCATCATTATACACATCAGCAATTCACTAAGTAGAACAATAATACAGTGCACATTATGATGCTATAACTGACACCAAAAATGAACTCTCTGAAGAAGTGCAATAGATTGTCACTGTGCTTGTAAAGGTGCTGTTGGAACCGACAGAGTCTTTGGGGTTAGAAATTGTTTTATATGTTACTGCAAAGGTCTGTGTTTTGCCCTGATGAATTGGATAAAAAAAGAGAAGAAAGAACTGACACTCCTCATTAAGAAACACCAAATGATGCGTGTCTGATACTTGTCCAAGTTGTTCTCTGTTTTAATTTACTTTATACTTTCATATGCTTCATCAGGAAATATCAGGGGGCTTCAATTTCAGATAAAACAAAGATACTTTAACAGGTTCATGCCTTTCCAATTCCATTACTTTCTTTCAGGTAACAAGCTAGTTATGTTTCCAGTAGGGAAAAATAATCAGATAGACAAGTCTGCAAAGGAATACTGCCTCTCCACAAGTAACTCAGTCTCTCTGCCTAAACACAAACAAAAATCTCCTAAATTCTGTAAAATTAAAGCTATATTTTGGCAAAATTCCTACATTTCAGATCAACAGTGTTTGTCTACAGCTCCTCCCAAAAACCATTTTTTTTTCATAAAAACAGGAACAATTTGCTTTCATTTTCTTTGGCTACAAATCTAGATGTATCAGAGAGTTGGGAAAGGGTTGCCCATTTAAGTTCATCCAACTACTAAACTAAAAATAAAGTGCAAACCAGATCATATAGAATGAATCAGTATGTGTAATGTGATTCGCCAAGTCAAAATAACATTAAAGACAGTCTTTGTGGTTTTGAGAAGTTCATCACCTTCCTGTTAGTTTCCTTTTATGTTTTTAATTTATTAAACTTCTTCAGAAGGATCTGTCTTGACAAAAAATCCACACAAAATCTCCAGCTCAATTTAATTAACCTAGAAATTTGGTTTAGATTTGAATTAACCTTCAATCATCACTGGCATTTCCATTCTGAGTATTCAAAGGATTGTCCAGATCTTCCATATCCCTTGTTCAAATTTCCTTTCAGATGATTGCTCAGCCTAGAATGTGCATGAGTAGCAACCCATTGTTCAATAATCCAGTAATTATGTATGTGTTCATTTCACAGATGTGCAAGACATCTGTGGTAAGGCCACAAATAACACTCACATGTTCTGAGTACTCCAGCTGAACCCTTGTTCTGGCCACACTCACACTGATTAAAACAATTTTTGTCAAATTCTAGCGAAGCTTCGATAAAAGTGATAAGGAAAGGGACAGTTTATAGCCTATATAAAAAAAAAAAAATCTTAGACCATATTAGAAGTACTTAAAAATGGGAATGGTAAAGCAGTAGCCATAATGGAATTTTCAGAGGTTTACTAAAAACCTAACAATTATTTTCTCATAGTTCTTGTTTCTAAGAATCTCAGCCATGAGCCAGCACTTTGTACTAGACCCCACAGCAACACACGACTGAGGCAGTTTTGTTCCCAAAACTTTTAGAACCTAAATATGAGAGAAAAACCAACAGATGAATAGAGGCAGGCAATCAGGAAAAAAATGACGCAAGAAAATGAGCATCAGTGGCTGCTTCCGGACATATGTAGACTGATGAATTTGAGGAACACCCTGAAATTCCCAATATCCTAATACGAACATTTCTTTACCCAAGCTCTAGCTGTCCTTGCAGACAGTCTCTGTACCCATTAGTTACATGACATTTTCATGACGTAAGGAACCAAAAAAGCAGTACTGTGTTGAAACTATCAACGTTATCAAACCTTTCTGGCAGCTGAAATGAAGAAGCCACTGACTAGGTCTGCCTATGAATGTGAAGCATGTGAAACAGTGATGAAGAGGGTGAAAAGCCTTCCTGTCACCTAAGTGTGCATGCAAGCACCGGCCTGGAGGTGCAGCCTTGATGGAAAACTGCCAAATAAAAAGCGTAGTTTGATATACAGCCAAGAAAATGCTGATCGCTCTTTCAGAAGTCATCAGCCTCTACAAAACACTTTCTTCAAGGACACAAAGAGCTATCCTGCACAATGGGAAAAAGGATTTGAATTCTGGGGGATTGAACAGAAAAAGGGAGCTCTTGTTAAGCCTCAATAAAGAATATAGCACTAATGATAAATTTGAAATACCTGTGCCTGTTTCCCTTTTATCTAATCGCGCACTCTGATCTTTCAATGAAAGAGTAGAAAAATTAAGGTATAAAAAGCCCCTGGTTTTAAGGTTTAAGTGAGTAGGCAAGACTAACATATTTGTTCAATATTCATGCCCCCTAGGAGACCATTACCTTGAAATCATTACCTTTATTTATTTTCTGGTTTCATGGATCTTGTAAACTTTTAATGAAATAATACATAAAAGTAGGTTCCATTCAGCTACAAATGCTCATTAATTGTTTGCTAATGCAACACATTTTTTTTTCTATTTGCTCTCCTGGCATTATTATAATGAAGAGCAATTGCTTTATAAAGTTGTGCAAATAGTGTAAATCATGGCTTCTTTACCATTCAACTAACTTGCCCTCCGGTGGACTTTTTTTTGTTAATTAACTTTCTATTGTTTGTCGTTCCAATTAAATACAGTAGATCAATTACTTAAGGTGTTACATGAAGGGCTGTGAAAGCTAAAACAAATAAACAAACAAACAAAAAAACCCCAAACATCCCCAAGAAAATAAAAAAACTTTTTAAAGGACAGAAGTCTTTAAAAGAAATAAAACAAAACAAACAAAAAACCCCACCTTAAATGCCCTGAAAGCTTAATGAAATCTCCACAACAGTTAGTAGGAAAAAAAAAGAAAAGCAGCTGATGCAGTGTAGCAATAAATTAAAACCTCACCTGTTTTGTGTTCATATCAGTAAGAAGGAAGTGAATCAAGTTTAGTATTGTTCACAGTGAAAGTACCTAGGATTTTCTCACCTGAACATATGTCTAATCACAGTACTCATAAAGACCAGCAGAAAAAACCTGGCATGCTGTGGAAATCTCATTACCTCATTCTGTTGCTGAAATCCAGACTGACCTCTCCACAGTCACCACAGAACTCTTCATTTTTCTGCTGTGCCACTTGTGCTCATCCCATCTCATGTAGACATTACAATTTTACCTGCAAGTTCTATGCTATAGTAGCTTCCCTTCAATAAATCCTAAGTACAGGGACATACCTAAATTGAAATGACTTAAGGAGAGATAATGTATATTTAAAGAACCACATGCATCTCTTTGTGGTCATGACAGGTAACCTCATTATTCTGGAGCTTAAGGTGCTTATGTAACTGCTTATCTAAGCAAAGCAAGGTCTCTTGATGAAATATGATGGAAAAATAGTTCATTAATTCATGATTCAAAGAAGCACAGCTTTACCATTCTAACAAGAAAACACCTGATTTATTTCTAATTTCACCTATTTTGACCTCCAGTGATGCACATGGCTGAATGAGCTTGATTTTCTTACCAACTTACCTCTCATTCAGAAGAGAGGCAGCATTTTTATAGCACTTAGGTGGTGCATTTGTGAAGAAATCTTGTCACAGATTAATTAGGGATTACAGTGCAGACAAGTAAAACAAATATTTATGACCATCAAATTTATTACACAGTTGCCACACTGTGTCAAGACATATGTACAGCAAAGGTACTGAAAAGCTCTCTGGGATCAGTCCAAAGGATTTTTATCTTTCTTGCTTCCTTCAACAAAGCAGCTCAGAAAATTTGTGGTGGGACAAAACACTATCTCTTAAAAATTAATTCTGAATACAGAGTGTGAGCAAAATGGAAAAATCAGAGTATGTCAGTAATAAAAATCAATACAATTGATTTAATTTTGAAAAATTGTATAAGAAGTCTGACCACAAAAAGTGTGGATGCTTTTACACTTTACTTTGGAATTTTGACTATTATAATGATTATCATGTTTTATTATGATTCATATTGTTTTTGTCATTAAAGAAAAATTTAAAAAATCCAATGCATACAGTTTTGTTAAAGGGGTTAAACAAGTGTTATTTTTGCAGACTCTTTCCTATCACGAACTGCAATAAATTCTTGAAGAATATATGAAGTTCAGAGATGTGATTTTTTGGGAAATCATTGGCATTTAAACTCACAAAGCATTCTCTGAAAAACGCAAAAGCATTCAGAGACTATCAACAGAGATGTTACACAAGAGGATGAATCACATGAAGAAATATCGGTTTTTGAGTCATGGCATATTTCTGTACAGAAGTAAAATGTATATCAAATCATTTAATACAATCTGAATAAAAGTCAGGGAAGTGGAAAGAAACAGATTTTGCAACTAATAGAGATGAATTTCTAATTAATTCCATATCAAGTGACAGGGAAAAGAAAATAGTAAAGTGAACAAGGCAGGGAAATTGCCAGGTAATGATGAATCTTTGTGCATAGGCCTGGCTTCTTTAATAGGAATGTTATCGTACTGGATTAAACTTGAATTTAAAAAAAAATTTAAAATTGATTCTACAAAATGGATTTGCTTGACAAATACTTCTGGGTTTTCTTTGGTTTTGTGCATTTTGTGCATCATCTTTATACATGCAATGTATGCTCTGCTATGGATTTGAAAACGAAAATAATTATCTACTTTCTGTGACTGATCCCAACCCTCTACTTTATATCACTCTTTTTTTCTCCAGAAGTAGCTGAAATGTCTTGTTTGCTAGTCCAGAGGGAAGCCACATCGAATGTCTATAAAAGTGACCATGTCCCTGGGAACTCCAGGACAGCCTCTCCCTCACAGAAAAAAAGAAGAATGAATCACAATAAAACACTCAATAAAAAAATTCTAGACAAAAAAGGTGAACTTAACATCTATTCCCTAATCAGAGCAGACACAGCTGCCCAGGTTTTGTGAGCATCTTTGATGGAAGGAGCAGCCCATCTCCAGCACTTTACTAAATATTCAGGCTACCACAGTGCAGCATCTGTGAACACTTTCTCTTTTCAATCAAAGACTGATTCAGACTTCCCATGAGATCACCAGAGTCCCTAAAATTTCGGCATCTGCTTGATTGAAAAGTTTCCTTGGTGTCTAAGGTAACACTGACGATGTGCTTGCCTCAGACCCTGCCTATCCACTCCTGTCCAGAGCCCTCCCCCAAGACACCTGAGCTGAGTGAGGTCCCTCTCCCCTCGTCAACACAAGCTCCTCAGGCTTGGAACATGGTGAGATTTACTACTACCACTAATAGTATTTCCAGGCTAATAACTGAAGCAGCTCACCTTGGACTCCTTTTTGTCTTTCACAGCTCCCAGGCAGAGGCAGTAAAAACAATCAGCAAGGGGTTTATTTTGGTGGCACAGATAGCTGATGAAGCTCCCACCTCCCAAAGGCATGCTTGGTGCTCCAGCAATGCCACAACCCAAGGCAGCCCCGCATGGAGCTGTGACAGAAACGGGCACTGGGGAAGGAGCCTCTTGGGCTGGCCTCTGCCAAAGGCAAGCTTTGACACCACATCTTCTGGCACTCCTTCTCCCCAGTACTCTTAATGAAGACTCACAAGCCCTTCTTTGGAATTACAGGACCTAAGCCAAACACCTCTGCTGAGGTGAACTCATTTCTGACTCAGCACTGTTGAGTTCTGTCAGACATGAACTTAGGCACCTAAAGCTATTTTTTCACTAATGCTTTTAAGTCCTTTGCCATAAGCTTTTAGTTAGAATTTTGGTATGGCTTTGCTGTCTACAGACAGCACTATAGAAAAGAAATTCTTTACAGAAGTCTGTTAAATATTTTGTATTTATTAAAGCATCTGTATTTAAACTGTTGATGTAGCTCACCATGCACCCTGTCTGAGAGAAGGGTGTTGCTATTCTTCATATTATATTTACAGTGATATGTGTTAGTTTTACTGCTTATGAATATGGCTAATCTGAGAGCTCCTTGGCACAGCAAGGGGAAGAAAGAGATGGTGGTAATGAAGCCTTCTGAAAATGCACCATTAACACTTTCCAGTTTGACCCACAGGACCAGAGTCTCAAGGAAAAAAAAGAATATTTCTATCTCTTTGGCTACTCACAGCCTGTTTTTTACAAGGAGATCACCACCAAACATGCCACAAATGTTTGGTTTGTGGAGGGATTTTCGCCCCTCTTTGATTCTGAGGATTTTTACATGTATAAAGCCAAATGCTGACACGTCCAACTCCTGAGTTCCAAAAAATGGTTAGCTAAAGAGCAAAGTTATTCAGGTTATTATATCACTATAGTAAAGGGAAAAACTGGGCTACTTCGATTAAATTAAGTGTAGCAAGCCCAAGCAAAACACAGTATCTTTAATGATGATAAATGTGTGGACTTATCTGCAAAAAATACTATCCTATTTTAGTAATAACAAGAACAAGAATAAGAATATGCAACACCCTTCACTTCTTAAAAAATTTACTTTGATGGAAGATTTACTTGGTAAAGACTCAAAGGACCTTAGGTCCTGTTGTTCACTGAGAGTACTACTTTTTAGTAAGTGCTATTTCTTTTTCATTAATGCAGTGGAAACTTTACATTCACTCTGAAAATCACTTTCTGAAATCTATTATTAAACATGAAAGGGAAAGCCAAGGTGTAATTTTCCCTTCCATAATATGTCTGAAGATCGCAGAAATAATACCTGTAAGAAAACTTACACTGGAAGAGGAATTAACTATTGTTCACTGCCTCATCAGGCTCAGATGATAAGGCTGAAAACATCTATAAAGAGCAGCATCAGATAAAGGTGGGTGTACATTTCAGAACTGACAGCATGAAGAAACACCTGAGGCCCAATTAAAATAAGAGTAGAAAAAGGGACACAAAGTTTGGAAAACTCAGAGAGAAAGGATAAATGTGGGGCACAGGCTGGAATTAAGACCGTCATGTCAGAAGCATTAAAAAAAACCCTCATATTGTGGGAAAGTGTGGGTTACTAACACACAAGAAGTATTTTTCAATAATTCAGCTACCATGCTAAGTCCTTAAATAAACATCCTTGTAATGTAGATACTAGTCACTTGACTTTAACAAGAGGTAAACTCCAATTTACTCTGTTCCAAGGAGAAGTGAATCTTTCCAGCACTGAACTGTGAGAGCAAAGAAATTACATGAGAAATAAAAATCAAGTCTGTGGTAGAAATTTTTGGGGTTGTGATACTATGCAAACAGGGAAAACAGACCTTTCAATCAGTAACTGCAAGCAGTAAAAATTACACAGTAAATTAATCTCATACCTTAAGCTCCCTCTAATGTCCAAGGAAGAACAAAAAGGGACATTTACTTCTTTTAGTGCCTATTATATCTCTGGATTACTCTGATCTGCATAGATTTTCATTTTCTACCAGTGTGCGAATGAATGCCAGAGGACATTATGCTTACTGGCAGGCCCAGTAACTTTAAATTCTCGGAAACAAAGTTGAGATTTTTTTACTCAGGTATGATTTTAAAATAACATCACTCAGCATCTGGCAGAAATATTTCACTCATGTGATATTATCAAATACTCAAAAATAACATATAGCCTGCTCCCTTGGGTCCTCTGAGGTTTTCTATAAAGAAATAGCTTCCAGGGAACAAAAATACTTTCTGTGAGGACTCCCTGGTTTCTTCCTGACACTTACAATACCTGTGGCTTGGGGCAGGATGATAGTAAAAGTCAAACATTTATGGGAAAGTCTTGGGTTTTTCGAAATAGTTCCATAAATCCATTCTAGCTGGACATTTTTTGTGCCTCTTGCTTAAAGGACTTAGGTAAATAGTGCAGAGCCTTCCAGGCCTTCAGCATCCTTAGACCAACCTTCATTAAAACAGGGATTGTAATTCAAGAGGAACGAATATGAGAATTTTATTCAACAGAAGTATTTTATTAGGAATTAAGAGAAAAGATATATCTCAACCAACACATCTGTTTGGAAGTTATAGGAGATTAATAGACCATGCCTTAACGAAACTAGTTTTCTTACAACAGTTTTTTTCATATACTATGGAAATAATAAAGTACAAATAAATGATTTTGGAAATAAGAAAATACTTCACCTAAGCAGTCAAAATCTCCGTCCTTCCTCTGAGATGCCCACATCAAATCCCTTGGAACAGTTTCTGTTTCATTATAAGATTCCCTGACACTAAGTGTATTTAGTATACCAAAAGGAAACTTAATTTTCAGAGCTTGAAGGTCTGGCTTAAATAGAAAGACTCTTGGACCTAAAAGCCTGCTACAAATCCAGAAGAGTAAGCAGGAAATTACTGCTGGCTCTGTTAGGCAAAACTCTTAGGGTACATACCTATATACAAACTAAAAGAACAGATATGTAACAAAAAGAACAGGTGTAGCAAGGGGAAAAAAGCAGGAAGATAATTTGTTCATTATTTCAGCTTTAAGAACATTCCCAGAAAATAGAATCTGCTAAATCAGGAAGTGGACAGATGTCAATCTATTAATGATGACTCATACTGTAAGACAAAATTTCCAGTGAACTTTTATTTTTAATGAAAAGTCCTATGCACACAGACTAAATTAGTCCAGACAATCTTCAAACAGATTGTCTGAAATTCAGATGTACTTCTGAAGACTGTTTGCTACACTGGCAGAAATCGTGTCTAAAGGACATATTTCTGCCTTTTCTACAATGGAGTCACTTTCATTACAAATCTAAAGTAAAGGGACAAAACCTGGACTTCAGTAGAGCAACATTATTTTCTGGAATAAATTGTAGACAGTTCTAGAACTGGTAAGACAAGGGGTAACGGTTCTAAACCACAGGAGGATAAGTTTAGATTAGATATGAGGACTAAATTTTTTACTGTGAGGGTGGTGAGACATGGGTTGCTCAGAGAAGTGGATGCTGCATCCCTGGAAATGTTCAAGGCCAGGTTGGAACAACCTTGTCTGATGTAAGGGGTCCCTGCTCATGGCAGCAGAATTGCAAACAAATTATTTTTAAGGTCCCTTCCAGCTGCAATATGTTCTGTGGTTCTATGATTTTGAAATGTCATTTGCATTAAGAAATTGTCTTATAACTTTCTGTATAATTTTTAAATTAATTTGTCCACGCATACTTCTGAAGTTTTTTTAACTGAAACTATTAAAACAAAAATTTTCCTATGAAAATAGCTCATGTGTTCTGCTCAGGAGAAGTCACTGACTTTGGACTGCTGAAAAAATATTTTATGGCCTATATACATGTCAGACATTGGGGCCATTCCTTTCATCTGAACTCTGTACCAAAATATGAAATAAAACCATGTGAAAGCAAAGGAGAAGAGCCAAAAATAATGAAAGAATTGCTGAAAAGAGTAAATGCACAAAGAGTGGAAAACAATTCTCTGTATTTGAAATCTATGCATAAATATTGAATTACAGAAGACACCAGTCTTCCATTTTATTCTATTCATTTTAAATTTTTACTTGCAAGTTATGCTTTCTTGGTTCTATTTTTCACAGTGTGAATTGCATCAATAAAGTCTTTACAAGACTATAAAACAAGCACCAAATCTTCAGCTTTCAGTCTTCAAGAAAACTGAAACATATCTAAGTTCTTATAATGGTAGCAAAAGGTAAAGAAAGACTATTAACAACTTCTTTTGTTCTTCTTGCTAGGTAAGAATACACAAAGCTTTGCAAAACTATCCAAAGACCATAAGGTCCATCATGAACTGATCATAGCCTACCCTGAGTAACTGCTAGATACTCAACATACAAGTGATATAATGTTTATTGCAATGTATTTTAACTAAAAGAACAAGAAAGTTAATAACAAACGTGAAAACAAAGGGTATATTATCCAGTGTATTAGCATCCAGGAACTTACTGATATTTAAAATAGAATCATAGAATAACTCAGCTTGGAAGAAACTGCTGAAGCCTCAAGACCAACTTCCTGCTCACCGCAGGGTCACCCATGAGATTAGACCATGTTATGCAAGGCTTTATCCAGTTTGGCCCTGACAGGCTCCAAGGATGAGGAGAATACAATGTCTCTGGGAAGTTTTTTCACTGTGTCTCTTTCTTTATATTGAAAAAGTCTGTCTCTATATCCAGACATAATCTCCTTTGTTTCAAAGCATGCACTGAAATCTTATCCTCCCATGGTGTGCTGTCTCTCATCACCTACAAAGCTGTGCAGCTCGCTGTCTACCCTCATTCCCAGGTCCTTTCAGCTGCTCCTCAGCAAGTCAATCTCTAACCTGCATTGGTGCAAGTGATTATTTCTTCCCAGATACAGGACTTTATCTTCAACCTTGATGAATTTCACAAGGTCCTGACAGCCCATTCTTCCAGACTGTCTTGCTCTGTACAAATGGCAGGCCTGACCTCTAGAATATAGAATACAGTCACTGGTAGCAATTACACAAGGAGTATACTCAGGATTTATTATGTAAGTGCTATCCAAAATGTGTGAAAGTATGTCAATTAGGGAAAAAAATAAACACAAAGAAAAAGAAAGAATGACACATGTTGCCGATGATCCATTTATTTTGTGGAATGCTCCTTCAAGGCTCACGAAGGGACAGAACATTGCTCCATTTGTCTCTGACTTCATTAGAAGAGGATTTGCAAAACTTTTGCCCCCAGCAATTTTTTTTTTTTTTGAAGGGTCTAATAATGTTCTGGAATCATGTACAGTATGTTCATTAACTCCTTGGGGAATTGTAGCTATCCCTTATTGAAAACAATGTCAAAGACAATCCTTCACACACTGTAAGACAACATACTTACCTCCAAAGCAGATATGTCTTATGTGACAGGAAGTTTTTCTCTTTTCCAATAAGCCTTTTNTATCTAAAAACAAAAAAAAAAAAAAAAAAAAAAAATCACAAGTCAAGGAGACAGACACAGAAGTAAAATTACTCATCTCCTTGAAAATTTTTTGCATTGAAATAATTAAATGCCTTTTTGTAAACTTACCAGAACTTTCAAAAATTCCTGTAATACACAGTTCCATACAATCTGCTAGTCATGTACAACCCTACAGCAAAAACCTGGCATGGCCAGTTTGATGTTGACAGTAATGTAGCAATACGACGAAATAGAGACATCTTTTTTTAAAAAACATATAGAAATTTTTAATTTTTTAACTAGGTGTGGCTTTTTTTTTCCTTAAGTGAGATAAGACAGTTTTTTTTTCCAAAACTTATGAAAAATCCACAGATGGTGTTCATTTCATTCTGTTTGCTGACATCTCAGATGGGTGAGACCCATGATAAAAGACGAACCCCCCCAAAACTCATTAATAAAGAAGAGAAACCTAAAGGTGGGGCAGGAGGGGAAAGGGGGAGTGTGCCTGTCCTGGTTGAGTGACAAATGGAGAAGATTGCTTTGGGTAATATTAGTAGTTAGAAAATTGTAGCCCAAATGAAGGAAAAACTTGCATCCCAAGACTCCTTGAAAGATATGCATTTATTTCAGTTCTTCATTGATGCATAATTTCAGAACATAAAATTTACATAATTTTGACAATTACAGTAGTGCTTGCATCAGCCAGTGGCTGCCAAAGGATGATCAATTGTCAAAACACAGGGGTAGGTGCACCCATGTCAATAGATACTAAATCTTTCCGGAGCTGAACAGGGTCGGAAGCTCAAGTAATTAGTCATTCTGCCTACCACAAGCTCTATTAAGCCCATATTTAATGCCTGGAGGCAGTGAAACATAAACAGAGGTTATACAAGGATCATGGATCACAGCACAATTCTCTTGGGAAAAAATGAAAGTCAATCTCACTTACATTGCTCTGATAACTGATTACTATATTTCTTAACCTACTTAACAGTAAGATTAGATAAATATATTCCTCTTTCCCTTAAGGGATCTTAAGTTATTAGACAGTTGCAGAAAAAGCAGTCTCCAATAACACATCTTCTTAAACACATTTCTTTCTGTTCCAAATGTAAAATTATACTGCCTAGGTTTATACATTTTTTGCAGGTCCTAGAAACTAATCTTTGCAAATTAGAAATAGAATCAGGCAAGGATTTTTTATTAATACTACAGACCACAGTAGAATGTCAAGGATTTGTAATACAGTTTCTCTTAAAAGGTGCAAGTAGTCACAGTATGGGTTCAATGAGATTCTATGACTTTCATTATCCTAACTCATTGCTCACTCTTATGTTAAATTGCCTTGGATTTCACAAACCTACTGATTTTTGAGAAATTCCTTTTTCCCTTTCCACTTCAGAGATGTTTAATTAAATCTTTTAAAGTTATCCTCGAAGAGCAAGATAACTTGGATGATACTTGTCCTTTGACTCCAGAAAAGGCAGAGGTTTCTTACCCTCTCCAGGGAGTAAGAAAGGTGTGGATTCAGTGACACTGGCTGCCCTGACATATAGCTGTGCAAGGGATGCACTCACATTCCTAACTCACAAAAGTTGCTACAAGAAAAAAGTTCCTATGTGTTGCATATGGAAAGACATTGCAGAGATCTGACCATCAGGTCAGATTCTAGATAACACACTGTAAATTCTACAGTGAAAAGATTTCTGATCTTTTTTAAAAGAGCTCACAAAATATGGGAGATACAAGAGCAGAAAGCAGAAAAAGTCTGGTAAAACAGTTGCCACTTAGTTTCCCTGAGACTTGTGATACATCTAACAGATCCATATCAATTTCATTTATAGCATTTACCAAAATAAAGTTTTTTAAAACAGTGCACACACCCTTTCATCTTCACATTTCCCAAATACCCACAAAATATGCAGGGAACAGGGGGGGAAATACAATCTCCTTCTCTATGTGGTGAACACACTTAAGATTTTTTTTTTTTTTTAATATATATATATAGCTATAAAGTTTTGGGGAACTTTAGAAATTCTGCCACTTGTGAATAGATTAAATAGGGCTCCAATCTGCACCTGCTATGGAACTCCATAGCAGGCTACCCAAGTCAGAAGGAAAGTCCTCTCTTTCCAGACATTAAAGCCACTGTATTTAAAAATCATACTAGACTGCATGTTCGTTTTTCCTAGCCAATTCTTGAACCACAGAATCATGTAGATTGGAGTAGACCCTCACAACCATCAGTCCAACCTTTGACCAGTCACCACTCTCTCAAGTAAACCATAAAACTAACCACCAAATTCAGTTGTTTCTTGGGTTACTACACATTCAAAAACGTGCCCACATATAAATGGTAGGGGAAAGATGGGTAATTGCAATGATATTCACAAGTCAGCAGCTGAAATTTTTCCATTATTATGAATAATCATAACTCTTCCCTTACACTAAATTTTTTTTGCTGGCCAGCCTTCGCGTACGAAGATCCGGGGAAGGCCTCTTTTTCCTTTCAGACCTTCCAGCCTGCGCACTGGATTTTTTAGGTGAGACACAGGGCGCGCAGATCTGAGCCCACCCTTTAATCCCGAGGTTCTTCTGCCGGGCCAAAGCGATTCTGGACAGTGGCAGCTGAGGTCCTCCTCAGGACGTAGGCAGATTGCCCCCTTGCAGGGCTAACGAGCTCTGCCTGCCCGGGGAGTATCCTAGCCGGGAATCGAACCCAGGCCCCGGCAATTACTGTGCCGTATGCTTAACCACTACACCACCGGGGCTCCCACTAAATTTTAATAGGGTATGGATTGGTGTCTTCCTCTTTTTTCTTTTTTTCTTTTTTTCTTTTTTTCTTTTTTTCTTTTTTTTTTTTATTAGACTGACAAAAATTTAAGGAAGAAAATCAGCAGAAAAGAGATATAATTTGCTGAGAAGTTATCATAGCTTTTTTCCCCACTGCGCAAACATAGATATAATTTAGTAATTTAACTTTTTCATGAGAGTGTTAGACTTTTAAGACATGATTTTTTATTTTACTCTACTGGAAGAAGAGGCAAGAGAACGTGAAAAGAATCATTACCATTGGCTTTCCACTTTCCATGTCTTCATAAAATTTCAGAATAATAGTCAGCGATATTTTAAAACCAACCTGCTTCTCTGACTTTTTCATCCCATGGATTAAAAGTGGACAAACATAACAGAAGTGATATGTTATCCTATTCTATTGAGAAAATAAAGACAATTCAACAAGAATGGTTAGGCAAGACTGCATACCAAACCAATCCAACCAAGTGTTCAAATAAGAATTTCTATTTTCATTTTATGTCCCTACTTCTGACAATAAAGATTTGATATTCCTATTATACAAGTGCATGTTTAAAAAGGTTTACTTCTTTTGCTCATATTTAGTTTAGCCTTTACTATTAGTATTTGATCATGATAAACCTAATGCCAGTCTTTTGACAACATAATCAGTCCTCTGCTATTGGATTGTGGTGTCAGAAACACAACTTTAGTATTCTAACATAAAATTCGTCTATTTGAATTATCTGGAATACATAAAATTAAGTCACAGGGACAGCCCTTATGAATTGTCCTTAGTATTCTATATATAAAAAAATTACATTTTACTAAGAGGGTGGGATGAGATTCAAGAAGAAACATGAAAAAAATGTAGACCATTCTCTAGAAAAAGCTGTAGAGAAGACATGAAGACATCCAGTTCCTAAAATTAGAGTGTAAAGAAAACCCATGTAAGTTCCTTGTAATGCCAGCCCACATAGTACAGTATGTCTAGAGGCAGCACTGGTTTATTATACAAAGTCAACATTCAATAGCTAAGCCATCTCTAGACCTTGCTCTCTGAGGGTGGTTTATTATTAAACAGAGCTGGTTCCTGCAGAAAGCCAGGCTCCATGGAGTGTTTTGCCAAACCAAGTGACTGACTAAATGCTGGGATCAGACAGAAGTGAGCAATAGGCACATGAAATAATCCTTTAGCCAGAATCGTCACATCATGTAAAACCAGCTTCACAGAAAACTTTGCATGAAAAGCTCGCATGAAAACTTTTCCTCAAACAACTCAGGCCATGCTCTGGTGACAATCATTTCATACTTCCATACAAAAGTGTGTATTACCTTACAGGCAGATTTTAGAACAAGAGCTCCAAAGAATGGCCAGACTAAGCTATAGAAAAAAAAAAACATGGTTTGGATTGGAAGGAACATAATTCCAATCTCCTGGCCATGGGCAGAGACACTAGAGCAGGGTGTTCAAAGCCTCCTCCAACCTGACCTTGAACACTTTCAGAGATGGGGCATCCACAACTTCTCTAACCAACCAGTGTCTCATGTCTCACCACCCTCACAGTAAAGAATTTCTTCCTTTTATATATATATATATCTATATATATATAATTAGCACAACTTACTGATTTATTGCATAGACTTATTTTTACTGACATACTACTCAAAATAATTTGTCTTAAGTGTTCTATTGGCCCTTTCTACACAGTGTAGTGTGAAATACAGCATATCTGATCTCAGGCAAAAGCTTTGTGTCAACATTTACAAGTGCTCGTATAAGCCATATCTCTGTATAAGCCAATTAATATCAAGACATCACAACTTGTGAATGGCTTCCAGAGGAAGGAAAGAGATCTGTCTTACAAGATGGACAGCAATTTGCTGAAAGCTTACTCGAAACAGAGAGAGTGAGTCATAAGGATTTGTCAAAGGCCAAGATAAGAGGTTCAACAGAATTCCTTTCTGGAATTCAGAACTAAGGATTAAGTCTGAATGAAACCCACTTATATTTATGGCATGACTTGTGCCAATATACCTCTCCCAATAAAAATGCATCTCGTGTAAATGCATCTTAAGTACCAAGAACATGCTTCTCAGAGATTAACAGAGCAGAAAGAGCTCTAACTTCTGAAACAGGGTGTGTATTTCTTTTCTTGCATGTGTCTAACATTGTTTACTTCCAAGTTTCATAAACAAATCCATAGCATTCTTTGTGGCAAGGAACATTTCAGGATAACCAATACAGAAACATGCAATCCCTACAGTTGTAGAAACCCTTAAGAGTAGGATGCTCTTATAAAGTTTCAAAAAATTGTGGGATATACCCTCACACAGGAGCACAGACCTGCACTTTATCAGATATATAAAAGAAGTATATTTGCTTGACCACTGTCAACCAGAGAAGTCACTGTCAACTGTCACTGTCAACCAGAGAAGTCCTCCTGCAGCAGCCCACTGTTGCACATAACTGAAGTGTGCTCAAAATGTCTAGAGCCATAAGGGTGTTATACTGATTCTAACCTTTGGTGACTCTCTCCATGCATCGTGTAGGGAGCAAGACCCAAAGTCAAAGCTATGATCTCATTAGGCACACATTAGTCAGTTAAATCCTTTGGTTTTTGTAACACATTTTATTTTCTACTCCTTTTCAGAATTCTCACACTTCCTCTACACAAGCTCAAAGAATTGGAATATTTCTGTTTGCCTTAGAAGATCAATTTCTTCACTTCTAAAGGTCTCCAAGCTTTGCTTCTGACAGTACAATATAATATTAATAATAGTAATAGTCTTGAGAATGCCATCTCTACCACTTACAGAACATCTGTGTTCTTGGAGAAAGCAGTATCTAAATTGTATGAAGTTATAAATTCAAGTCTCAGAAGAGTTTCCTATGGGTTTCATGTATAAGTTTCACCAAGAGGTGCATATAAAATATTGAGCTAGCACAATACAAAACTAGAAAACTTTACAATTGTCCAAATCGATTCAAAAAAAATATACTGTGTTCTCTTGACTGTCCAGAGTACTGATGTATAAGGCTGAAGCTCCACACAATCCTCAGCGCTCACTCCAGGAAGAGTGTAATAACTAACTAGTAAGCCTAAATTAGTTGTATAAGCATAGGAATTATTTTTCTAATGTAAGAAGTCACAGCACATTTCAAGTTCAGGTTATCATTATTTAATAATTTGGTCTTCCAGGATGTGGAAATACACATTCACCATCACAGTGCCTAGAAACTCATATGAAGGACCTCCATTCAGTAAGTTCTTAACAATGCAACCAGGAGACATCCATCTCTGCCATGACAGAGATGAATTTTAAAAGTATAAGTGGAAACAATGATAAACAAAAAATGCCGCTGACAGTTTATGGAATGTCATTTTCAAAAGCTCCCAAGGGGTTAAACAACTCCAGATGCTGAGGAAAGAGCCCATGCTTGATTGACTTGCTCAGCATCACATACAGCACTCAACAGCTTTGGGAGGTGAAACCAGACCTACAAAAACCCCTTTGCTGGATCGTTAACATCAAGAACATCCCTTCTCTCCATTAAAGGTCCAGACTGTCATTTCTTACACTTGGGTTACCCCACACTTCCAGCAAAGTATGTCTCAAAACACTTTTTTGCTAGATTAATTGTCATCACATTGTGTCTTACAAATGCTGTAGATGTAAGGCTATGAGAATAGAGGAAAAAGGCAATAACATGTAGCAAATATATCAAGATGAATGTTTCCTTTCCCCTCCCTCCCACAGAGACATTCGCTCATTTCCATGAAATGAAACTGACCTGATGTACTTATCCACAGGTTCATCAGTTTCTATGCAATTTTAAGACACAGTTCATTATTCATTTGAGTCACTTGACTGCCCTCTTGAAAACTGTCTGTAGTGTTCGAATATTAATTCCACTTCCAAGAGTTCTACCCATGTTTTCTTCTCCCTTGTGTCTGCTTGGGCAGACCATTAATTAATGAATCACTAAAGATAACAGGTTTATATTTAAGTACTCACTGATGCAGATGCCTGAATCTATTCATGAGGAAAGCCTACATTTTGCCTTTTTGCCTAGTGACTTTCACTAGGAAAGCCACTGAGTAGGCACAAAATAGATCAGAGTTGATTTTATTGCTTTAATTTATTTCCATTCAGACTGAAGAAGTGTGAGACATCTGGTTAAACACCAGGCACATGGAACAAAGGTGTAGTTACAAGCCTCAAAAGACTTTTTACAGTAGAATTCATAATTTGACAAGTAGTAAATAAAGCTTTGAGCAAGGCAGAAGATACTTTATCTGAAGGAACACTCTAAGTTTCTACCACTGGAATACCATCAAATTTAACTCTCCTTCTACTCACACAATGAGCAGAATCAAACCCTAGATCTCAGAAGTAGGCCAGTCAACCCAAAGCCTTATTTGCATCATATTACATTTCATTTTACAGAGTCCTTGACTAGCAGCTTTTCTCAAAATATCAGTTATTCACAACTTCAAGGAAAGTGAAATATGGAAAGTTTCAGATTATCGATATTATTTCTCTGCCCATGGCAGGAGCAGTAAAGCTGAAAAAGAAGCTGGAATATTCAATGCCAGTTAAAGAAAAACAAACTCAAAACCACAGAAAACCGAAAACATAAGAATTAGGGCATGTCTGGAACTCCATTTGAACAATTCCAAGGTAGTGAAGTCTTATATCACTTACAGGTTACAGAAAATTCTGATTAGATGTTCAAATTGCAGACTGGATACTGAAAAACAGAACAATTAATACTTCATTTTCTCTTTACTAAATGCAGTCATGGCCTGTCAATCTTAATTTCAAGCCCAAATGATTTTAGAACCATAACAAGAGAGTTTGTAACGTGTTTGATTTGTTTATACTTTAACAGTTAAATGGGGATTTTATTATTATTTTCAACAGATTACTTAAAATTATTTTGCTGATATATTGACAAGGATGAAGAAATATTTAGAATAACAAGATGTCCAAGCAAAGAAAAGTCAATTCCATTTTCTCATACTTTATGCAAACAAATAGGTAAAACTTTAAGGATTTTTCTCTGTGACAGTGGAACCAATGGATTAATAACACATGATATTAAAAACAGTCAAACACATAGTGAGCAGTAACTCAGAAACTGTGGAAAATCTATTTGGTATTTTGCCATTTAAACCAGATTTCACCCAGATGCTGGGTGCAAGGAGTACTGCATAATGATGTACAGGTCCTAAAGTAGGTCTCAATCCTCTGGGTTCTCTGATGGAAGGCAGAGAGCAGTAATGTATTCTATATTCAAAGCTTCCGTTCAGCTCAAGGTTCCAAGACATAAGGATGTCCTGGCTGTGTTTTCCTGGCTGTGAATAAAGCCTCTGCACTGGCAGATAGGATGGACGAGGAGGGACAGAGAGCAAGAGTGCAAGGCCACTCTTCAACTATTACCAAGGCACAGTAAACAGGAGCAATCAGGAGACTTGCAGCAAAAATATAGCTGGGATGCTAAGCAACAGGCAAAAATAGGTGTGCCAAGGGACAATGTCATCCAAATTTTTCAGAGGACAGGAAAGCACTGTAAAATCTATACAGAAATGTGTGTTCCCTGTGCCCTTCTTTCACCATTTTGACTCATTGCACCCATGTTTCAAAAGATGCACCAGTACACAGACTGTTCGGGGTTTTTAGAAATCCTAATACTACCTTATCATTCATACAGAGTATACTCTAATCAAAAAATAAATTATACAAAGAGAACAGTTTTAAGCTGTCTTCTGAGCATGAGGACACAGTTGCTCTCTGTGAAAATGTATAAGAAATTTTCAACCTGTTTTTGCTCTGCAAAACATTATTTTCATAAATTTCCCTGTACAGTAAGTAGCCTTTTTCTTACAACTGAAATAAAACAGACACACAAAGGTAGCACTACTGCTGGATAGACCTTTTTCTTTTCCCCCAAACACAAATATAGCTACATGTGGGATTTGCTATAGTAATACAAGGAACACTTAATTTTACCACTGCTTTCATTATATCTTCCTGGACACAAGAGTATGAGAAGGAAATGGATGTAGCTTCAGAACACAGAAGAAGAATAATTCTATTAATCAAATTTTCATTTCACCTTTACCCATGTAAAACTTTCAATAATACGAGAACCTTTGCCTAACCAGGCTGCCTAAAAGCCAAAGACTAGTTTCAATGTTTTGTCTTGGATGAATAAAAATATCTATGCACCATATAATTCAAGCCACAGAATCACAGAATTGTTAGTGCTGAAAGGGATCTCTGGAGATCAAGTCCAACTCCCCTGCCAAAGCAGGGTCACCTAAAGGTGACATAGGAACTCATTCAGGTGGGAGCTGAATGTCTCCAAACAGGGAGACTCTGCAATCTCCCTGGGCAGCCTGTGCCAGTGCTCTGCCACACTCAATTGTACAGAACTTCTTCCTTATGTTGAGGTGGAACTTCTCGTGTTCAATTCTCAGTGGTCCTGTGGCTGGGCACCACTGAGAAGAGTCTGGCATCATCCTCTTGGCACCCACCTTTGAGATATTTACATACATTAATGAGATCTGCTCTCAGCCTTCTCTTCTCCAGACTAAAGAGGCCCAGCTCCCAAAGCCCTCTCCAGTAGCTCCTTGTCTTTCCTGTACTGAGGAGCCCAGAACTGGACATGGCACTCCAGATGTGGTCTCACCAGGGCTGAGTAGAGGGGGAAGATCACCTCCCCAACTCTTCCCAGTGCACCCCAGGATATCATTGGCCCTTCTGGCTGCAAGGGCACAGCCAGCTTGTGGTCAGCTTGTCATCCACCAGGACTCCGAGGTCCTTCCCAGCAGAGCTGTTTCTAGTATGATAGCCCCCAGATTGTGCTGGTGTTTGGGGTTCTTCTTCCCCAGGTGCAGGACCATGGTTCCCCAGGTGCAGGTTCCACTGTGGAACCTCATTAGGTTTCTCCCAACCCAATTCTCCAGCCTATCAAGGTCCCACTGGACAATCCACAGCCTTCAGGTGGATTGGCTACTCCCCCTTTTTCCCCCTCAGGAAACTTGCTGAGGGTGCAGTCTATCTCTTCCTCTAGGGTTTTGATAAACAAGTGGAATAAGATCAGACGCAGTATTGCTCCCTGGGGAACACCATTAATAACCAGCCTTCAAATGAATTTGGAGGCTGCACTGGAATTCATGACCCTCTGAGCTCTGCCACTCAGGTCTTGATCCACCTCACTGTCCATTTATCTAGCCCACATCTCCTGACGTGACCTTTGAGGATGTTGTGGGAGACAGTGTCAAAAGTCAAGGTAGACAACACTCACTGCTCTCATCAAGCCATTCTGCCATCATTGAAGGGTGTAAGAAGTCAATTTACATAAAAGCCAATTCTGTTGCATACTTCACAGACACATATGGGACATAGCCTCTGATCCACACAGTTCGCAATCTAACTAAAGACAATGTGAATAAAAATAAATGCCTCAAAATCATACTGAGGGAGAGAAATTGTAACTAGAGATGTAAGGGATTGCTATATGAATGACTTAAAGCTGCTGATTTCTGCCCCTCTGCCAAAGAATAGCTATGCACAGCACAAAAATTAATATGCTACTATTTCTGTTACTTTTTCCTCCTTTTTCTTTTTTTAAATAAGACCTCTGTGTAAATTTGCTTGCTGATAGTGAGAAGGATTTGTGCTTTTATGCCAGCAACCTTCAACAAAATTGTCTGCTAAGTGTGAGGTTTTAATGAATTTTAATAAAGATTCTTGTAATCAATGATATCTTGAGTAATGTGACTATAAGAAGCTCTAGTTAATGGGGAAAAAAAAAAGAAAAAAACAGCTGGGTCAGTTTGACATTTCATTTTCTACTCAGTGTTACCACTCTTAGAAACATCCCTATCCAGATACTTCCTGATTATCCCTTTTTCAGAAATCATAATGATTAGCTACAAACCTGGAAAAAAAAGAGAAACATTGCAACTGCAGGAAAGCCTCTGTGTGCTAGACACAGTTTTTAATGAGCAATCAACACAAAAATTCTCCTAGAAATATGATAAACCTGTCACTAACAGGAAAAAACCAACCCTCTTTATTTCCTTTCTTTTTTTCTTCCCACATAAGATGAAAGTGTTCTAACACTCTTAACACCTTCCTTTAAAGAGATCAGACACTATAGGGACAATTTGCCAGGGCATGAAGCCCCAAAACCCACTTTGGGTGCTAAAACCATGATTTATGAAGCCTCAATTTTGAAAATCTATTGTTTCTTTTGCTTTTAAATTCCCACTATTATCAGTGCTTCATTGGCTGAGTAGCACCTAAGATTTAGTTATTCCTCAGGCCTATGGGATGCACTACCTAGACACTTCTAGACTTCTGATGCAATTTGACTGTAGAGTACTGTCGAATCACATTTATTCCCACACAAAGCACCAGAGAAAGAGATGCCTCCTTTCACATCCAGAAATCCAATGATGTGAGCCTGGCACGTAGGAGACTAACATACTAACTCCCTTTTCTGCTTGATCTGTGACAGAACTCCGAACTTAGGTCTGTGTCAGTGCACTGAAGAAAAGCTCTCATGGTCTGCCTCTGAAGTTGTTCTGTTTTGTAGGAAACATGGGGCTACTCAGGGAGCAATAGAGAAAGCAAAAGGAGAATTCTCTAGACTGGTTGTTAGGGCATTCACCAGAGAGACTCATGCCCTAATCCCTGTCCTGGTAAATATTCCAGGATGTTCTCTCTCATATTAAGTCTTGCCTACTTTATATAAAATCTTTAAATATTGTTTGAATTGGGATGAGCATCCCAGTATCTCAACTGCCCTTATCACCAACTGCAGCAGTTTTATCTCTTCAGGCCAGTAAGCATCTGACTGCTTACCCAAAGCAGAATGGTCCCAACAAGAAGGGCTGAATGAGCCTGATCCTAAAGCACTCATGGCCCCAAAGCTACAATGGTTTAAGAAAATAGATGCTTAATCCCCCTGCTATAATCTGGACAAAAATGTTAAAAATTGTGTTATCCTACAATATAAGTGGATGTTTAAGATAGAGATACTTAAGATATTTTCTCTCTTTTTTTTTTTTTTTTAGGAAAGCAATAGCTTGATCTAAGTGGTATTGACATCAAGAAAAAAGAAAATGACTGTTAATAAGGGGAGATAGCACTTATATATTAGGAGACAGAAGGCCCCAGATCACACCAGCTGACAGCCGCAGCTCCCTAAGTCTATTGTCACACATGCTGCTTAGTGGCATGAATTCTAGTTGGAGGCCACTAACTAGCAGTATAACCCATGGGTCAAAACTGGGTCTGATCCTGTTAAAAACCTTCCTTCACAAACTGGATGATAAAGCAAACCATACTCTCAAATACAAAACTGGGGGAACAGGCTCATACACTAGAGGGTTCAGCCATCATCCAGAGGGACCCTGACAGGCTGGAGAAATGGGATGACAGGTACTTTGTGAAATTCAACAAGGAAAAGTACCAAGTCCTTCACCTGGGGAAGAACAACCCCAGGCAAATGCTGGGGACCACTCAGCTGCAAAGGAACTTGGCAGAAAATGATCCAGAGTTCCCAGGGGACACCAAGTTTCACAGAAACCAGCAATGTACCCCTGTGACTGTAGGAAGGATAACAGTATCCTGGGCTGCATTAGGAGGAGTACTGCCAGCAGGCTGAGAGGGGTGATCCTTCCCATTTACTGGCGAGGCCTTGCCTGGAGTACTGTGTCCAATTCCAGCGTCCCAAATACAAGAGACAGATGGAGCTATGGGGATTTGGACTTGATGATCCTGTCTAACTTGAGATTTTGTTTGATCCTGTGATGCCAGAGAGGATTTAGCAAAGGGTGGCAAAGATGAGGAGGGGACTGGAGCATATCTCCTTCAAGGAAAGACAGAGAGGGGGGACAGTTCAGTCCAGAGAAAAGAAGGATCGAGGGGTATCTCAAAAATGTGTACAAATACCCAAATGGAGACTGCAAAAAGGACAGAGCCAGGCTCTTTTCAGTGGTGTCCAGAGGTGGAGGTCCTCTTTTCTGGTGGAGGCCAGAGGATGAGAGGCAATGAGCAAAACCTGGAAAACAGGAGGTCCTATCTGAACACCAAGTAACACTATTTTACTGTGAGGGTGAATAAGCATTGACACAAGCTGCCAAGGGAGATTGTGAAGTCTGCCTCCTTGGAGATACCCAAAAAACATCTGGGTAGTAGTCCTGGGATGTAGTCCTGGGCAATCAGATCTAGGTGTCCCCACCTGAGCAGGAGGATTGGACCAGATGATTCCCAGAGGTCCCTTCCAATTTTAATTATTCATACAATTAGATATTATATACTCATCGTATGTAACAATGTTCCAGCATGCACTGGACTTCTTATCATTACAATGGCCTAAATCACACAGCAAATGCCCTTTCAGGGATTTCTAATGCATTCAAGTGCCTTCTGCAGCACCTCATTCTGAGATGTGGGGATGTCTGAATTGTTTGTGTGAATTTTTAAGTACAGTTTTCTACCTGAACATGAAATCTTTCAGGGGTTCAAAGCCCTCGTGTCCTTTTTACATTTTATTTATGAGTTTCCACTGTACTTACAGATCTGAGATCCAAATATCCAATTGACGTAGAAACATCCATTCTTTTAGCCACTTTTTTTTTAGCTGAGAAGTAAATACTGTCCCCAGGGAGTGCAAGGTCTTGCGAGTATCTAGCTCAGTGTCAATGGGACAACCTGACCAAGGGTATCTGAAAGCAAAATACTCTTTAAAATGAGTGAAAAGACATGAATTCCTATCCTCTTAGAAGATCATTTCTCCCAAATTCAGAAAGAGCAACAAATCACTACATCTGCCATTAACATTAAAAGAATTAATAAGCTTTGATAAACGTGGGTTTATCTGCTGGGCAACTTTAAATGCACACGTCTGCCTGTACTGACTAATTAAAACATCTCAGAGAGCACTTCTATTTCCCTCAGCAAATCAAATATTCACCAAGCTGTTCTCACACTGTGAGCTGCAGAAGATGGTTCAACTCCTTCCCTTTGCAGCTCTCTGCAGAGAGATCAGCTCCAAGCATACTCTTGGTTCTTAAAGACCAATCAATAATTAACATGATGGGTGAAGTATATCCACCTGGAAGAGTAATTCTTTAAAATGAAAGATTTGGGAGAACAAAAATATACTAGGATTGCTGAAGGGTGCTTGTCAGAGGAGATTAAAAGCCATATCCAAGCTGAAAGATTCAAATAATAAGTCTTTATCTACATGAAGTTATGTCCTTATTCCATCTGGTAGTGAGGTGATGGCCAGGATGAAAGTGAGTGCACTCTGCTTAAAAATACTCAGAATCATTATTCCACCATCAGCTTTTTTCTGTCTGTATGCACTTCTGAGGAGATCACATGTAGATTCTCTACTCTGTCCTTTGGCTGTTTATGTCCAAGTTGCAAAAGGAACTGTGACTGTCTCCTGAATAGCCAGGCTTGGCTTGAGGCTTCAGCTCCAAGAACCAAACCCGATGCATTCGCATTGCCTCATGGGAAAATCTTGAGCCTGAGCTGTGGCACATCCTTCTGCAGTCCCCCAGGCTGGAGAGCTGGTCCGTTCTGAGAGCAGAACCAAAGTACAAAGCCAACAGTAAGTGCAGAGGGTCACTCGGTAGCGAGAGAGCATTCCAGTCCTGTCCATGCAGGACACTTCGGTATAGTCATTAGGCCCACAGCATGCAAATTCCTGTTCCAGTGAGCCTAAATCACAGCAAGGCAGACAAGTAAGAAAATAGCAAAAATAAAGCAGACTCTCCCTGTCTGTGAGGGACAGAGAAATAGAAGCAGAATGATGTGCAACAAAATTTTATAACCTCAGACCTGCAGATTTTAAAATCAAATTATAAAAAATTCCAAAACTTATTTGATGGTTAGCAGACAGGGTTTCTACCAACATAAATATTGCAGATGCAGCTATAAGGCTGTTTTCTAAGCATATTCTCCTTGGAAAGAAAATGTTCCTGCGGCAAGAGGTGAAGTGAGGAATAATCTAACTTAAATGTAACGCTGGTGACATTCAGTCCAACCCTGTGAGGCTCTGTCTTAGATATGGTCTTAAGATCACCTGGATAGATGCAGCCCACACTTGGAAGAAATAATTTTGCTGTCAGTTACATGCCACAAGACTTTCAGCATGGAATAACATTTGCTTGTCTCAGTAGAAGCTTCAAGTAATGATTAATTCAAGGATTCAAATACACTCTATTTGGTCCTTATGTTCCAGTGTTGGAGAGAATGCTATCCAGGACATAGAAATCTTAAGAGGAGCAGTCAAATACTGGGAAACACGAGAACCAAAAGTCAAAATCACTTTTGTGGATACATTAAACTGCTCTGTTCTGGCAGCAAGAAGACACAGGCAGAAGGCACATCTGTGTTGAAAAGTCCATGTGAAAGTAGATGAGGAGTACAATTTGGGATACTAACAACCTCTAACAATCTATAAAAATGGCCTCCCCCCCAACCCTGCCACCTTTTTTACTTTGTATTTCTTAAGCAAAAAAGAAGTCACCTTCCAGGAAGAGGTTTGCAGGTCTTCATATTTCCATTTGTAATCCAGTGCTCATTACTACATACTGACTGCTTAAGGATAAGAAGGAACTTCAACCCTGTTATACAACTCATTGTCCTGTTAAATTGTGAATCACAAATACAACTGGTTTAAAGGTTCTTTTGTCCTACAGCAAATATGAATAAAGAAATAGAGAAAGATTTATCCCTCTCTAATTTGTCATTTGTGATCAAAAGACCAAATAGGAGAAATTTATTAGGGCAAATACTATATGGGGAATGAATTAATACTACAATAATTTGCCTTGTCTAAGAAATTGGATCATGGGAGCTGTGCCTTAATTTGTAAAAGCAACTGCAATAAATGAGTTAAAATTTAATGCACTTGATCCACAGGAAAAAAAATAATTTATCCTTAATATAAAAAAATCCAAAGGTTTAATTGTAATTCTAGGCAAGGTAAAGAATGAATACTCCTGAAACTGAAGTAATTATGAATCATGTGCTGAAGAAATTGACTGAGACTTTGTTTCATTAGAGGAATGCACCTAAATTTATGCATTAGAAATTGATGCATTTATCTGAAAGAGGATATTTTCTTTTGAAAAAAATAATGACCTATAAAATGTTTTCATAAAAGTCGCATCAAGGAGTCTATTCCTACCTGTTGCTTATCGCCACCATGGACCTACAAGTTTATTGGTCACAGTCAGGGGTTAGCAGACCATTGTCCTCAAACACTGGACACGTGTTTCATACTGACACTTTACACATAGCTCAGCACCTCAGACTACATATCAAGATCAAATTCAGGCAAAGCACTGGAACCTACCTTAATTTTGAATGTGCATATCAGTATCCTCCAATTCAGTAGAGCACAGGACTAATTCCATTATGTCTCATTCTGTTTCTTTGTCTGACACCAGCCTAAGTACATTTTGTCCTCTACATCTTCACAGAGTGGTTACATTCCAAAATAAATTCTTCCTTTCAGGTGCAAAGATATAAATTTTTAAAAGGAGACTTAGCTATTTAAGGCCCAAGCCATTTGAACTAAAGCATACCAGATCATTTGGAAATTAACTACACTCACTTTTCTTTCTATTATAGTCCTGTCATAACTCAGAATAGCAATATTGTGACTGTATATGATATGTGTCATGATTACAATTAGTAGGACTCAGAGTCATATAGGTCAACGAAATTTTTTATGTTTAATGCTTATTTAAGAAATCTCTGAGACACCACTGCAGATTTCCATCTAATTCCCAGAACAATACTTTTTATCCTGTTATGAAACATGTATTTTATACATATTTACCTAACATCACAAACTTACTTCAGTTTCTGATTTTAGAACATATTCACAGAATTCAGACACTATTCTATTAAACTCTTCCCAGAAACCCTATGTTGTAGTGTGCAGTAGTATGCAGTTAAGTTTCTGCAGTATATCATTAAGGTCATCACACTGAGGCTGTTTTCAGTTAAAAGAGGAAAGACTTCCAGAGACAACAGACCTGTATGTATTTGGTTCTCCTTTAGATTTTCATACCTGAGGAGAAATCCAACTCCAACTGCTCCATTCATTTCATCTGTGCCATGCACGACATGCTAGGATTGTGAAAAAAAAATCACTATCCCATTTAAAGCCTTATCCACTTAAACTATTGGTCAAATTTCTCAGCTACTTCAGTATTTCTTATATTTTGTTTCTTAGAGTCATATGTCACTCTAAAAAAAAATCAGAAATACGGTGTTATCTTCTAGACAGGAGAGCTAATTGTGGGATATGAAATTCTTTACAGCTGAACTGTGCAAAAAAGCCATCTATCATAAATCCAGTCAGAACCCGTATTTAAGTCAACAGCATGTCTTCCTGAAATTCTCTCCCCAGTTGGCAGTTTCACTGTCTTCAAAGGCTGCTTCTTCAGGAAAAAGCAAACTCACTCAGCAATGGATATTTTTCCCTGGAGGGGAACCATTCTTCCTATTCATTCAACAAACCAAGTAAGAACTTGTCTGAAGATTTTCCTTGTGAGAAGGGGAAGATGATGTACCTCCATGCAGCTATATATATTCTAGCATGAAAGTAGTGGGAGATTAAGAACAATTATGCAATTTGGTGTACACAGAAGTGATACTAAAAAGTTACATGAGCATATTTGTCACTTCTTCAGGAAAAAACATACCAATAATTACAACAAAATCTTACGGGTATCTTTCTTTTCACATAAGAAAATTTTAGGCTGTACTAAGAGATGTAATTTGGGTAGTAACTGAAGTTTCATATATAAGCAAAATACATTATTTCTTAATGTGAAGGAAATGGCTTATAGTTTGGGGATCCTTCTGCCTCACGCACTTCAAAATTTTTTTTCAACATAGTTGCTATTTACTTCACTCCTCCTTGATGGCTCACTTGTACTCTGTGGAGACATCCACCAATACAGCTGGCATACCATGACAGTTCTTGCTGCTGTTCCTCATGAACTGTTGGTTAAATGTCACTGGGTCCTCGCTGATTTATAGACACTTTAAATTATTGAAGCATTCTTTTACTTGCTGCTTATTAAGTCTATTTCCTCATATTCCCAGACCCTCATTCCCATTTATCTCACTTAGCTGACTCCCATACTCTTTCTCTTTTCCCTTTGTGTTGAAGACTGAAACAAAGTGGATGCTGAGAATGTTATCTATCTTCATGCAATCCATTATTTAGATTCTTCATTTTAAAGAGACTGGATGACTCAGGGGAATTTTAATTGGATAAAACTTTCCCTGCTTGGTTGCTGGGTCATGTCTATTATAGGTCACCAATGACTGAAAACTGACCTCTGCATAACAAGTCAGTGATTTGAGGTGTTCACAAAGATGATGGAGGAATAATTCAGTGCAGATCAAAAGTATTCTGCTCAGTCAGACCTCTTGCTCAAAGTCTGAACTGAATTTCTGATCATATCAAGATCAGCTGAATAAGAACTAGCTACACAGATAGAGGTAATTGTATTTTCATGACAGAAGGGCCTTGCTAAATGGAAAAGGAAATTAAACAACTTTGCAAAATAGGATGAGAGACACTCGGGCAGTATGTGAGTGATTAAACCAGTATCGTCTGTGTTGTAGGGGTTTTTTTAATATAAAAAAATTATTTACAACAGCTGAAGGTCTGAAATCTTTGACCTAACTGTTTTGAAGTAATTTTTAGTTAAAGTGTAAAAAGGTCTTGTTGCAACACAAAGCAACACCATCGCAACTATCAGTTAATACCAAAGTCCTTTGTATACATAGAATAGGTCTATAAAGAGAACATCAGATAAAGTTGGGCAGGCAATTACAGGTAGACAGATGATGTGAGGCAGAATCATGAGAGGAGAGCACATATCAACACATATAAGATATAAGCATACAAGAACACATATCAAGCATGGGGAGAGGGAGAATCCAGAAAGCCTGTTCTCAAACCTGCTTTTACTTATTCATCTATATGCATGATAATCTTTCATAAATTCAGCTTTGCTTCCGAATTTTCAGCTAGATATTTTCCCTGTGAATCATTATAACACTGAAATTTAAATATATTTGTTCTGTAACACTTTTGTTACATTGTCTTGGTTTCCCATACACACAGCAATAGTAGACTCTTACTGTACATCGCTGTTTAAAAGCAGAGTAGAAGTACATCTTCTCTAACCACGTCTTTTTTAAAAGTCCAGAATCAGTGAACAAATTGTCTTAATGACACACACATCTCCACAAAAATTAACAACAACAACAACCAAACAAAACAAAAACAAAAACAAAAACACAAAAAAAAAAAAAAAAAAAAAAAAAAAAAAAAAAAAAAAAAAAAAAAAAAAAAAAAAAAAAAAAAAAAAAAAAAAAAAAAAAAAAAAAAAAAAAAAAAAAACAACAAGAAACAACAAAAACTGAGATGACTATGAATTTTCTGAGAAGGATTAAGTTTCATGAGTATCAATCAAGATATCATTCAAGAGGCATTTGGCTAGAAAGTTCAATACATGATGTTGAAAGGGCTTTATATAACAGATAAACAGAGTAAGAAATAGATATCATGCCCTCAGTATATAATGACTTTTGTAACATAAAAGCAAAACAGTATTTGGTGAACAGATGCAGTCGAATTGCTATCACTAAAAATTAGTGTACTATAATTGTACTTACCAGTTGATCCTTCTTAACATAGCAAATGGAGGAAATAATGTTTTGGGTTTTTTTTTAATTATGTTTAATCCTTACAGGAGAAATACAGTCTTTCATATGGGTTGCTCTTAACAAAATATTGCATTACTTCTGCTAATAAAAAATTTAGGCTTCAATTAAAACAACTTTTTCCCATAAAGTGCTTTAATATGAATGTTTTCTCAAAGTATGTTACAAAGATCATTACCTTTATGGCCATTCTAAAGGTAGGGGAACAAGGCATGAAAAGATGAAGCTCCATGGCCATAGTCACCAATTGATCATTGAATAAATAAAGCTTCCTAGCCCTATGCTCTCTTAAACAGCACTTTTTTAGAAGCATTTTTAGTTTCATTCCCATCAACTTTACAAGCAAGATGGTGATTTTTAAACATGTGTCTTACAGAAAAAAAATAACCTTCAGAACAGGAACATAAATATCAACAAAAGATAGCCTGGAGCAATGAATCCATCACCCATGTGTAATGACTTCTTGAGGAGACAGCACTAGCACTTTTCTAGATGCAGCTAGAAAACATTTATCCCCCAGAAAATCAGTTTTCAGTACTTTTTCTGCTTCACAGTATGTTATGGTAACACCAGAGGATGCCTGCCCAGTTTGAGGAAGCAATTAGCAATGGAAGCTTTCAATTACCTCAGTCTTTGTAAAATTAGAACATTTTGCAAGGTTTAAAGAAAATAAAAATATAAGGGATTTGGGTGAGATCAGAAGCAATGGCACAGTGAAAATGTGAAACCAAGGCTGTGACTGGTTCTGTCTGTCACACTTCCCTTGATAGTCTCTGTATAGTAATCCTGGCCAGAGCTCTAATTTAGATAATTACAATTTTGTAACTAAATTTCTCCCTCCAGTTTCAGTTGGCTGGGACTTTTCTTTCCTTCTAATATGAACCACATGCAGAGTTAAACTGAGTGGTGTTAAGCAGCTGCTGCATTTCATTCCAGGCAGGTTGCCATTGATGGATCCAGTTGTATGACATTGAAGGCCACTGAACTGAGAATAAGATTTGAGTACATGGAGTGAATATCTAACCCCAATGAATCAATAGCAGAACTTACTTACAGTTAAGGTAGGATTTCATAGATCTGTGATTACTGTACACTTTGGGCAAGTCACTGAACTTCTGTTTCCCTTTCTTATTAAATGTATATATTCCCTCTGGTACAAAAGCTTCTGCTTATGTTGTGGTAATACTCTAATACAGCTGGAGCCCAGATCTCAAATAAACATCAAGGCACAAACAGATTGTGCCTATTGAACTAAAGTACCAGGTCCAGAGAAGTTCCTAAATTCAAATATGGTTGCATACTATGATGCACTGAATATTCTGCCAGAGAATAATTTAGAGTTCTCAGTCCTGCTCTGGATCATCAAAAAGGCAGGAAAACACATAGTCAGTTGCTACCAGCAGTTAGGCTAGCTGGCTAGACCCCATCAAAACCAAAATGATCCAAAGAAAAAATTGATGCAAGAGTCTTGCACTACCAGAAGAAATCAAAGGGAACTCCATCTGTTTGGATGCACCTGCCAAATGGAAAATGCCCACTTTCTAAAGACCCTGTACTCTGTGGCCTGAGAGCAAGCAGCACATCAGGAGGCAAACAGCACAGGATGCAGCTGGATGATATAACCAAATGAACAGCAGGTAGACAGACACACTGCCATGCAAAACAAAACAGAAAGGCAAAAGGCAAAGATCAGCCTCCATAGTCATAAGACTATGGAAGAAGGGAAGTAACACAAGGAGAAAATAGGCATATTTAGACCCTTATTTAGTGCTTGTGATAGCGGGGCACTATTTCAGGGACTTTAATCACCATTGAAAGAAGCATGTAATTACAGAGGGACTTGGCTACTTGAGTGCTTGCCACTTCTTGAAAAGTTCTGCATTTTTTCCAGGATGAAAAGTGTTCATGGATGTGAAGCAGAGCCCTCTGGGCTAATGCTAAATCCCCTAGGGCTGTAAAACAACAAATTCACAAATTATAAGGAGTTCTAAAATCTCTAAAACTTGGGCATAAGAGGAACAAGAGGTTCACTGCCAGATCAGCTTCACTACCCAGGCTCAGTTGAGAAAAGAGGGAAAGAAATGATGTATTAATCTAGTAGAAAAAGATTGGAAGTGAATGAAGCAACTTGGCTTGAAGTCCAACAGATTGCTAAAGGTTTCCCCCTCCCTCCAGGCTTTACATTGCAGCTACTCGTGTAGTTGACTGCCTAAAAACCAAACTTTCTAAATTGGTATGGATTGCTATATTTTTTTATTTTTCTTTCTTTAATTTACCTCTTAATCCTTATTCTTAAATCATTAATCCAGCCTTTATTGTTTCAACTTCTGCTAAAGGACAATATAAGCATCTTTCAGCCTCACTATGTGAATTTATTTGGAAGCACTGTGTATTTGCAAGTTTGTACTTGATCTTAATGCCTGCTTACCTCCTTGCATGTCTGTCTGGTATTATTCTCCCTCAGTGAATGAGGGACAAACGTATGCTATTTCTAAAGGAATTTTATTAAAAAAGAAAAAAACAACAAACAACACTTCACAAAATATGGAAAGCTATTCTAATGATCAATAAAGTAGTTATCCAAAGATGAACTGAAGCAAGCCTGTATCACCAAAGAGGAAGATAAGCTCCAATGTCATCACCTTCACAAAAATAAGTTTGTCAAATTTTTCAAAACATATTGTTTTATCTGTACTAAATACATGTAGTGAACAGTCTCTGGTATGGAAATCCACATTTGACATATGAAAGATGGTGGAAGGAACATTTTCCCTAAGGCTATTATTTGCAGAAAAAGCGAGAAACAAAGGCCTTCTTGCTTCCAAGTGTTTAAATGAGCTCAGAATTACCCTATGCACAGGTATTGACAGAAGCCTTCTGCCTTCCTCAGAGACCAAGTCAACTATACAGCTCCGTGAGACACTAATTAAAATACCAAAAAGGGTCAATAATGACATTCAGATATAATACAACATGCAGAACCTTAGATAGTTCTTAGAGGTAGCTTAATCTCTTGATCTGAGAGGGTTCTCTGGTTTTGAAAGAGAAATTATACGTGGAACTTTCGAAAAACACAGTTACCAGGAGTGGGAGAGACTGCTTGTGCAGAGCATCCCTTCAGACAGGGGCTTTTCTGCCCTGAGGGACCAAGGGGAGGTGAAGAGTCCCAGAAGTGGTCACTGGAGGGCATGGCCAGATCTGTGCAGTCCCTTACAGATCCCTTGAGATAACTCTAAAATATTTTCAATTGTTCACATGGAACCTGTTCATACTTTTTTTTTTTCAGAGCAGTATGGATTGCTTTTCAGCTATGCCAAATATGAAGATCACTTTGTTGAATGTCAAGACTCCTTATCAGCTCCTAGAGCCAGGACACAATATGTGGTTCTGAATTTACAACATCCAAAATGTCCTGTTGATTTTACCTGTGTTTTCCTTCCATTCACTGGAGGAAAAAAAGAACCAGGTTACGTCTCCAAATAGTTCTTAGATGAGATTTTAAGCTCTGTGTTTTGTAGCTCAGTTCCACCTAAAATCATCAGCATCTAAGCCTTAAGGAGGTGCAAGTTTGTTCAGAAAAGCTGCAGCACTATAAATTAATCTTTGATTATGTGGATTGTGTACCAGGAATTTGTACTTTTATTTAATTTGCGGGCAGTCTTCCAAATGTCCTAGATTTCTTTCCCAAAATTCATGGAAGTTTTGAAAACCAGTTTGGCAACATTTTTCTAAGCTTCAAGGAAGAAAAAGTAATTATTTTCATACTTCTCTAAATGATGAGCAGAATCCCAGAAGCATGAGGCTACTGTAATATGCTGCCAAAACCCATGATTATCAAGTAATGAATAAATCTCTTACTTATCACTGTGCTGCGCACTAGATTTTTTTTGCATACTTCTTGCCATAAAACATATGGCAAGAAGCAAAGATTGGTGTCCCTTTTCCCTGGTATCAGAATGTATCATCACCTTTTTCAAATTTTCATCCAAGATAAGAATCTCATACAACCATAGAACTTTCTCTCATGAAACTTTTGATGTGACTAGTGATACCACAGGCATATGACAAGATCATCCCCACAAAGCACTGGCAGCTCCCAAAATCCACATTTCATTGCAGTCTGCTGAAAGAGATGCCCACACATTCCACCCCACAGTAGGTGTTGCCATCATTTTCACTGAGAACAGATTTCATAGCATTTTTCTGGAACAGTGCTTCTAGTAATCAGCTTGCAAGCTCTGCTAAAATACAGTGATTCCAGTACAATAAATCTAAAATCTTCAAAGGAGTAAAGTTTATTAACCTTAGATTTTGTCCATCTAGAATAACAATGTTAAGCCCTAAAATGAAATTTTGTTATAAAAACTAAACTGGAATTAGTACTGTGCTAGCTTATGCCCTCTAGATAAAAACAGACAAGACCTGCCAAGCACAAATTAATGCTGTTCTTTTTTACATCACTAGATATTAGGAGTGCAAGATACACACGGGTTATTTCCATGGATAATGGACTTCCTGAAGGCAAAAGAAAAATGCTGAAGTCAAAATGATGAGACCAAGTGAAGGACATTATGTTTTGGCTGTACTTGCACAAACGTAACTGGAAAAACATTGTAGACTGACACTGGACCAGTGTTTTTATTGGTGAACTATGCACTAAGGAACCTGCATAAACCCCAAAATTTTCAACAGTTCTTTCTACATGGAGATCTAGAGAAAAAGAAAGCCTGGGAGCAATGCAGCTAACAAAGCAGCTCAGCAGCTTCCCCAGACCCAAGAGCAGATGTAGTTACCTTCGTGCAGAGTCAAGGCTTTATCCATCTTCAGAGGGAAACTCAGTCTGAGAGCAAAGAAAATTTTACAGGTGGAGTGCTACATGTTGCTACTCGTCCTGCTTCCTTAAAGTGAACCTTTAGAAGCACGTAAAGAGCAGTCTGTGCTTATGTTTTTATTAAAATACTTTATACAAGGCATATGTGTACATTTAGGAAGAAAAAAACACATTTGCATTCATTGCCAACATTGAACAACCTTATATTTTAAAGAGAAAAGAAAAACCCAAAACCAGTACAGCACTCAAGGAGTTTTATCCACAATTTAGCATTATTTTGGAGAAATAGTTGGCTGTAAATGTATTGGATGTGAAGGATGTAGAAAAGGGAGAACTAGCATCACTATTTGCAATAATATGTAATGGCACACATAGTGTTACCAGATTTTTCCCAGGAAGTTTGTACAGTGCTTTTAACTTCAGAGGCATCATTCACTGCTATTCATATCCTTAAGTTCATTGAGCAGAGATGTCTATTGGACTATTTAATATCATATAGTGTTTCAAAATTTCCTATTGTTATTTTAAGATTATAACATTTTTTCTTAGATTCCATTAATTTCAATTATAATAAACTACTTTTTTTTCAAAAAAGAGCAGTAGTTCAGAAGTGTTTAAGACTACAATCTTCATCTTAACTCCCTGAGGAGTCTATACAATGAACCATCAGAAGACTCTATTTGAAAGAGTATTAGGAGTACAAAATTTGCACCTAATGAGTCATGTAGGCTTATGAAATAGAAGAAAAAAGAAACATTTTCTGACAGCATAGTTCTGACTTGTCCTGAAAAAAAAAGGATGCAAAACAATATCTATATTCAGAAAATCAAATTGAGTGAATTTAGCAAAATAATTCAGGAGGCCAGGTGCTTAGGACAAAACACTACCTTCTCTCTGTCTCCATGGAGCTATTGAGACTGCCTAGCTTGTCTCATCTGATGATTATTTTACATTGTTGAAAAATGACCAACATCTTCTGAGGACTTGTGGCACGGGGAATGTTGTTGTTACTAATTATATTTCATACCACTGCTGCTAATCATAGCATATTTTCCTTTCTGGTAGACCATCAAGGCACAATTCATTAATATGCAAGACAGGTTTTAAGAACATACTACACTTATTCCTAGTTCTACTGATTTATTTTTGGACACTTTAATAGCAGCCAGTATAGATTCGTGCAACCTCAACATGTTAAATTCTGCTTAAAGGCTGTTAATGGACAGGTATTACAACATTAATAAAGTCTTTGATACAATTCCATAGAGTCAAATTGCTTTATAATTTAGATGAGTAACTTCATTAATCAGAAACATATCAATGTAAGATCAATCAAAGAGAATGTTATGGTGGAAGCAATAATTTGCCATGACAGAAATTTACTCCCTTCTAGATACCTCACCTAAATAAAATGTTCCCACTCTACTTGATCAGTACAAAAGGAAATAATGCAGGAAAACAACTAGGCAGACAGAAATCCACAGATCTATTCCCATATGCTGCGGAACCCTACATTACATTCAGAAGGATTGACATGTTCAGTATTCATTATAAATACAAACTTGAAGCACACAATGAAATTAAACAAGATCATGGGCCACTGTTTAGTATTCACAAAGGCTTTTTACTATATCAAAAAGATTATGCTTTGAAAACCACAGGCAATTATAAAAAGCTGGTTAGGAATTTTGAATAAGCAATAAATATTCATTCCATTCTTCTCGCTTACAGAAATACTACATCCTATTTATCAGTTTTATAAAAGTTATTCTAATGTGCAAAAAGAAGAGATAAAGAAAACTTCAAATCTGAATTGTATTTAAGCATTTTACTTAGAAGAAACAACACAGCTTTTAAAATGAGATGAAATTTCAACAACTGAAATAAAGTTTCATCTTTAAATCAGTTAAATAATTAAATTAATGTTAAAAAATACTATTGGGATTTCATAAAAAGCTGTATAAAATGATGGCTATCTGGTTGGTTATAAGCCCTGATGAAGATGTGATACCAAATTTAATGAAATTCAGGATCTGAGACGGATCAAATATTTTGCTTCAGAATAAGTCAATATGTAGTATCAAAACACTTGGAGCTATGCTGGCAACAGCTCACCACAGTTGCATCTGCACTGCACTCTTGGCAGGGTGAATTCAGGATGAGATTTTGCTCCTAGGCATACACAGACCTTGACACCCACAATATCAAAACATCTAATTATTTGGGAGGCAACATGGACCTTTGAGAATACAAATAATTTAGATGTCCAAAGTCAACCTAAAAACCTGGTCCACTTGGATAATTCTCATTTTTCTTACAAGGTGAACTCTCACAAAAATGGGATTGACAGTTACACATGAAAACAATGCTCAGTCAAGGGAAGGGATCTTCTCTTATCCCTTGCCAACCAAGAATGTGCTGAAAGACTCTGTGGAAGAGAAATAGGAGTCTCATGATTTTAGAGCTCTGGCTGCTGAATTGACTAACCAAAGAGTACTGCAAGGTATGTAATTTCTTAGTCAAATGAGCAAATTAGTGCTGTGCATATCTTAAATAGCTCTCCTCTGTCCCAGCTTTTGTCAGAAGTAACCTGCTGGAAAGGAAAGGTCTTCAGTTTCCTGAGAAGTTGCAGAAGTCTGTATAAGAAACTATAAGGATACTGAGTAAGAATCTGGAGTATGGATGAGGTAGCCAAAATTCTGTGAATTTCTCTGGAGTTCTCAGTCCAGCACCAGTTTCATACTTCCATGCTGCCAACAGCACCTGCACTCAAACTGCCCCACCTTAAACACCAAATCAGTGCTGCATTCCAGGGGTCACTACATACTTGGGCCAGAATGCAAGACTGACTGAGGTATCAAATTGAACCTAGACATTTTGATGCAAACCAAGTCAGACAAAGTAATCAGTTCTCTTCCAGGAAAGTACTGGAAAGCACTTTCAAAGCAGAAAGATACTTCTAAAAAATATATTAAAATTATTGGATAGCAGAATAACTTGCCCATACTAATCTGATAAACTCAAATATCTAATTTTTTATGACAAAAAGAAATCTTATCCATTTTTACCTTGTGTTTACAAGTTGGTCAACTAATTCAAAATTCTTCAGACATAAGCAAGTGAAAGACCTGATTTTGAACCCTCAGTTGTGACTTACTGCAGTAAGTCTGAAGCACGTCTTCCTTAACTAGAGCCAGTCATGGAAAGAAAACCTTAATTACATTAGTATTTAAAATTTTCAGTATCTGTAGACATACTTTAAGAACATCTGCATTTTATCTTCTCCTAAGATGTGGAATTTGATACCATATCTGAGCATCTGACATGGTCTTTTTCAGATTAAAAACTAGTAATATGTCAAGGAGTTTAAAGGAGTTTTGATCTCTGAAGCTTGCAAAAAGAGTAGGCAGCCTAGATATTTCCAACACAGGTACTCTAAACCAGCCCGGCATTCATCACTAACGCAGCAGCAACCTAAAGTACACACCTGTACATCTCATGCTGACATGTCAATCAGCAAAATGATTTGTGGAAACTTTATGTTCACAAAATGACCTATGAATCATACATCTTATTTTATTTTTTAAAAAATCTTGAGAGATAAAAAGCTCATTATGCACTATAAGCTCTTAACATGAGACCTTATGAGAAATTCCTTTTAAATAAAGGTCCAAATTAACATTATAGGCAATTATCCCTTTAAAATTCCATTTATCTCTTTCTTTCACTTCCTTCTCAGGAAGAGGGGACATGATGTTGTGCCTCACCTACCTTATTCTATTAACAATTTATTCAGTATGACATGTTCCAAAATTATACAACTCTAGTATCATGCCAGGAGAATATTTCCTCATCAATTAGGTTGAAAGGTAGATCTTTCTGTCCGCCATTCCAACAAATCAAATTTGTAATATCAGCTTCACCTATTAATTTGGGGCCTGAGCGTGGTGTTGCTCTTTTCATTTTATTCTGGTTTTTTGGTGAAGTCACGTTGCCTATTATGCAAATGTACAAAACCTACTCTCTGTCTCACTGCAAGACCATTTCTTACATTTCACACTCACGATTTCTTTTTTACTTCTTAAAAACCCTTGCCCGTGATTACTGAGCCATTTTGTTAAATTGCTTATGCATCTTGCACATGATATTTGGTCTCTCAAAGACTTTGTTTTTTTCAGGAGTAATTGCTTGACTTCGCACCTGAATCTGGCATATTTTTTCAATCCCCAGTATGACCTATTCCCAGCCTACGCAGCACATGGACACTAAAATCTGTTATTGGTTAGAGAGCTTTGGAAAATATTCAGTCATAGTGTATGATTCTATGACAACATAAGATTTTAAAATTCCCTGGTTTTGGGTTGCAGTTCAGTCTACAGAAAAGAGTTGATTACAGACAGTGAGTATCACAGAATCACACAAACATAGAATGGGTTGGGTTGGAAGGGACCTTAAAAATCCTCTAGCTCTAATCCCCCTGGTGTGGACAGGGACACTTTCCACTAGACCAGGTTGCTCCAAGCCCCATCCAACCTGGGCTTGAACACCTCCAGGCATGGGACATCCAGCACTTTACTGGACAACCAGTTCCAGTGTTTCACTACCATCTGAGAAAATAATTTCTTCCTAATAACTAATTCAAATCTGCCCTCTTTCATTTTAAAACCATTCCCCTTGTCTATCACTATCTGCCCATATAAAAAGTTCTTCTCCCATGTGTTGATAACCCCCTGCAAGACACTGGAAGGCCTCAACAAGGTCTCCCCAAAACTTTCTCTTCCGTAGACTGAACCCTAGTGCTGTCTCATCCTATCTTTGTTAAAGAAGTGTTCCAGGCCTCTGATCTTCTTCATGGCCTCCTCTGGGCTCGCGTTAACAAGTCCAAACCTTTTCTGTGCTAAGGACCCCATAGTTGGATATAGCACTGCAGGTGGGGTCCCACAAGAGCAGAGTAGAGGGGCAGAATCCTCTCCCTCACCCTGCTGGCCACTCTGCTTTGGATGCAGCCCAGGATGTGCTTCACCTTCTGGGCTGTGAGGGCACAGAAGGTCATTGCCAGGTCATGCTCAGCTTTTCATCTGTGAGAACCCCCAATTCCTTCTGCAGCATTTAAGAAACAATTTCCTCAAACATCTCTCAAACATGTGAAGTGAGTTAAAATTAGCAGCAAAGCTCTTTAATGTTTATACAGCACCATGTTAGACTGTAAGCAAGCTGAAAAGATGAAACTGAGATACACAGATGGGGATTAAAAAACCCTCAACACTATCTGACTAATCTGTTGCTTGCCAACATGAAGGTGCATCTATGGAAAAGTATAACACCATGGTAAATATCAACCTACGTAACCAATTTGCTTGGGAGAGATCTTTCAGAAAATGTTCAGAATGTTCTAATGTTCAGAAAATATTACAGACATTTTCTTTTCTTAAACATGCTTTAAACAGATTGGTTTTTTTCTTGTTCTTGTAAATATTATCAACTCTATGCAGCAACAACTACCTCAGGTAAGAGACAAAAACCTAACTGATGGCTAAAACACTCATTTATTTCATAATGCTATTAAACACTAAACAAATTGAATACAAGAACAAAAGCAGGTCCTAGTCCTGTACAGAATAATGACCATTCTTAAATATAAGAATATGTGAACCATCCTAACTAAGTCATTAGGGTTACTCACTTAAAAGTAATTGAGACTCTATCAGATATTTAAAATTTAGAGATCACTTTAATTTTTTCATAACTTAGTAATTCTACTGATGTGTCTGCTTCAGACATTAAATTTTGCTGAAAAATAATTCCATGTCTATTTCCTAAAACAAAACCTCATAAAAGCAGGAAGAATCAGATCATGCCACAGGCATTGCAGTGGGACTCTTGATCCAGCAAAAATCCTTACTCAGAAATGCCATAAAGTGAGAAAACCTCATGCAAATAAAGGAGAAACTGATGAAGTCCTCTTCTCCTTTAACCCATTACAGATTTATGTTTTGTTTTCTTTCCTGAATTAAACACCTAACTAGAACAAAGTGTTTGTTTCTTTGCATGAAGGATAAGAGACATAGATAACAAATATTATGTCCCTATAAATAAGCTAGTCCAAGAGGTAATTAGTTAATTTATCTTCACTACTGCGTCCTGTAACAGCCTTGTGGTTTAGCTTGCTCTGCATGGCTCACAGAAGCTTGTTTTTCTGCCACCTCATAGAAAGTTAATGGCAACTGAATTCTTATCTTCTTTTTCCTGACTAGGCACATTCCAACTAAATGCCAGTTGTTCCACTTTGAACAAGGAAGATGGGTCTTGAAGAGGATAAAGACTTTTTACACTATATTACTCTTTCAGCTTTAAAAATAAATCCAGGCTGTACAAGATGTCTATTTCTGTGTAACATGAATTCCTTTGTTTATGGGACATTCTTGCAGTCGGGACTTCCTTGGGCAGGAAACACCTCATTCTCAGAAAAGAATCAGAAACCCATTCAAGATTTATTACAGAGAATGACTTCTTAGCTACACAGGTTCATATAATCCAGATTTTGTTATTCTGTGATGGGAGAAACAGGAAGTGAATAGAATCATTTGGTAGCTGAGTTCTTTTGCCTGGTTGCTCAGCAAAAGCCTCAAAATGCTGAATTTTTGGTCTCATGGGGTGAAGAACCACCTCAGCCAGAAGCACAAGTTGAGCACTGGAAGGACATTCTCTTCTCCAGTTTGTCTCTGGAATAATGATTAATATTCATACCATGAACAAGAAATCTCACAGCTGTCTTGTCCCCTACAAACCGCACTAGTCTTAATAACAGATCAAGAAATCACACTTCTATTTGACCTAATCCTTGACACCTTTGTCTATGAGTTCCTGAAACTTTTACGTCCCACCCCACCCTCTCAATGATCACCCTCCAGCTTTCTAGCAGATGTCCCCAACACAAGGCTGTGAACAAAAGCCACTAAAGGAACTTTAGTGGCTGATTGGTTTGCTGAGAATTTGCTTAGGATTAGCAGCTGTAACATGTCTGGGTGCCAAAGCCCAAGGCTGCAAACAATTTTTATGCTAAGTAAAAATAAACAGTGGAGCAGACAGGATGCTCCAGGAGCTTTTCTCACCACTTTCTGGATTTCTCTTCTATCAAGCAGCTTATCATCACAAAGATGAAGGAAATGCCATGCAGCACACTACAGTGCTATAGGGCAAGAGTGATTTATTATGTAAGAAATTATAAAATTTTTCATATTTTCTGAGTGTTATCTCATTTTGATAATCATGGAATGATAGTAAGTTTTTCATTTCTCTGCCCAGTAAAAATTCAAGTTCATTACTTGGGAAAACACAAGCATAATGTTGCAGTTCAGCAAAGGTGATGAGAATATTTTTGTGTTGTTTACTTGCTCTATTTTTATGTTAGAATTGAAATGCTACCAGATACTGCAAAGCAACCAGAATGTTGAGATAGCTTTGTACTGCAGAGCATAAAGCAGACAATTGTACCTTCAAACTAAAACCAGCCAGCAGATGATAGAGGATGGACTTGGCTGAAAAATACACCAATTACATTACTACATTGGGTGACTTCAGGCAAATTCCGGGCAAAATATTTGATAGTAATATGAACTATTTAGAAAGTTTAGTAGGGAACCTGTGCTTTTTGCACATTTAGTTAAATGGGTAAATACCAGACTTTTCTACTTTTCCTATTGTTCTCGTATAAAACACAACAGCATTTATATAACTTGAAAGCACCTTGAAATTTTGGGATGCACAACTGAATACTAAACAGAAGAAATATGCATTAGCAAAAAAAAAGTAGTTTTCTATGATGGACTGACAAGACAGCAAATCAGAGAGACAAAGGCACTAACACGTAAAAATTAGTTGCTTTGTAAAAAGGTCATGATAACACAAAGTTCTGTTCCTTGCATGGCTACAGATGCCACACCAAAAGACAAAAAAAAGACTATTTATGTTCAGCAGTTACTTGTGAAGCCTGATAGTCAGCAAATATGGGACAGGAGAGCATAAAGCTTTAATATAGTGCAAGATGCCAGTAAATGCATGCCAAAGAATCACTTGTACAATGGATAGGAGGCAAACCCAGACAAGAACCCTTAACTTGAAAGGAGCAAGTTTGTGACATGATGGCCTTGAGTACACAGATGGAATATTAAAACCTGGAGACTACTGAATCCCTGTTCACCCTAATGCAAACACTTTTGCAAGGAGGAGCTTTCATTACTTCATATTGCTTGCATTTTTATTGCTATTTTCAGGTTGGAATAGGTCATCACAACACTGTTCTCTAGGCTAGTTTTTACCATTTCCCCAGGCTAACCTCAAAGTCTTGGTATTCATTCTAAACTGGGAGTATTTCATTCACCTGGAAAACGCCTACTAAATCCTAACATCATTGGGGCAGTTATGCTGTCAGCTGCAGAGGGACAAGGCTTCTCTGAGAATTAGGACAAAGCTTAAAGCACATTTCTTCACCAACTTCAAAATGGAGTATTAAATTCATTTTTGGAATCAAGAATTTCTACTACTAATTCTTCAAGATGCAGAAGAGACTGTGGAAACAAAAGAAGGGTTTGAAAGAACAGTGTGGCATTAGAGGAAAGGAAAAAAGAAGGTGTGATTGAACACTGCCAGCAAATGGAGTCTGTACAGGAACAGAAGGACTCAAAGATGAGACACTAGGTCAGGGAGTATGAACAGCATCCAGCATTTCTTCTCTGAGAAGTAAAATTTTCTGAACATAAAAAGCCTGAAATTATTGCTTTGTGAATAAATATTTCAGATAATCTTCTGGCAAGCCCGGCTCTTCCTCTTTGTAACATTTCCTTTCAAGCCATGGAAAAACTTTCAAAAACCATTTTTTCCATTTTTCCCCATGGAAAAGAGTTCCATATACACCTCTCCCAGCTCCATGTCTCTCCAGTAGAGTCGGGGAGACAGGCTAAAACAGAAGCAAAAAATTCAACTCATTGCTTTTTGGGAAATAGTCATAGGAAATTCCAGCAGGGGAATGGCCCCACCTTCTTTAAACTGTATCATCTGGGGCTTCTATGTTTTTAATATATCTGTTACTGATTAGTTTATATTCTATGTACTTGATGATCTAGATACACAGATCTAGATATCTAAGACTACATTGTCATATTTACTTTTAACTTTTTTTTTTTCACAAGCATTTCTTTGAATTCCTTACTTTGGTCTTGCATCCAGGGACCAAGAAAGCTGATGTGCCCTCAGTAATTTAACATGAAAACTGCTGAACTCTGCTTCTGGATCCATAAAAGCAAAGGGTATTGGCTTACAAACTAATTTAAGTAGATGTTATAGAATAGGCAGGCGTCTCTAAGGCAATAATAATTAGTAAGACAGAGAGAATGATATTAGCTACCCTATAGTTTTAATAATGAATGCTGACGGAAAGGTGTTTATATTTCTACAACACTGAATAAAATTCCCCAAAGAACTAATCCTATAAAACAGTAATTCCCTGTTATTCAAATAGAAAATCAGATTATCAGTATAAAGGCATCACTACATTCCATGACAGGATTTCTAAAAACACAAATTACTTACAAACACAGACTTCTTGAAGAAAGACACTGATTTAAAGTTAAGCATCATCATAATGAACTAGGAATTAACTACAGCAGCTCCACTACTCCTTAATTTATGCCCAGAATTGTCCCTAAGATTATGATGCATCTGTTTTCTAATAAAATCTTGGTTTCATGCTAGAGCTTTGTTAAGAAAGATAAATCCATTTTATGGAGGAACTTAGTATTTCAGAATTTGATTTTGTCCCCATTAGCTCAAATCTACCATGAGCATAACTGTCAGGGAACCTATTGAGAGAAATGTTAAAAAAACCTGGGGACTATCTGAAGCCATCCCAGGAAAAACTGTGAAATCATGTCTTTCAAACAAACAGAAAAAATGACTGCAGCCAAGAAATTTTGCTGAGCAAAAACAGATGCAGAAGCAACCAAAAATTTTTTCAAAATTACTTCAGAGAGAAACAGAAAAATAAGTAAACGATAAACAATACAGACAAAAATAAAACCATTAGACTAATAAAAGAGGATAAAGAAATCATTGAAATGTCAGTGCTAAACAAATCTGAAATATCAAAACGCATTTTTTAAATGATTAAGAGCAAAAAAGTCTATTTTGGTGTGACAGGACATGTCTACCCCCTCTCTACCACAGATGGCTGGTGCATATGCAAGAGATAACTTGGGCAGGTCACAGGCCCAGCATGGGGCATCTCTCACACCAAAAGGGCTCAGGCCCTCAGCTAATAATCAACATCTTATTCTGGAAAGCAAATGTGGGAAGAGATGAAAGAAATACTCTTGACCAAAATAACACAGTTCTTATGCCTATAAAAAGCCCCCACAATAATCACAGAGGCAGTACTCTACAGACTCCAACACTGGCCACCTCAATACAGCTACTGCCTGCTGCCAGAGGCCTGGGCAATAGGCAAGGGATGATTTAAACCTACATCCTCCATTCATAACTGCATCCTATGTGTAGGATAGCTCCTTGGAGTAAATAGTAACAGTTTCAATAACTAAGGAACAACAAAAGTGTGTTCATTAGCTAGGTTTTTTTTTTTGTTGTTCTTGGAACAAAATAAAGAGTCTGTATCTAGCTCACATGCTGTCAGGGACAGGACAAAAAGATTACTATCTGTAACTGTACTCCCTAGGAAGCACGTTAAACATATTTCACAGAAAGAATGAAAAACACAACAGTGCTGGATAATTTTTCATCAATTGATACAATGGTTGTAGCTAGGAACTTTGTATACCATTAATATTTCTCATAAGTAATCCTGGGAAATGGGGACGGCTCCAGAGAATTGCAGAAGCACCCTTCTTAAAAGCTGCAAGAGTATTAGGAAGCAATGAATATCAGTTAGTGTTGTCTCATAGAAATAATTCAAATCAAACATTGGTGGCTTTTTTCAAGGATTACTGATTTGCAATTTACAATCACAGAATTATAGAAAGATTTGGGTTGGAAGGGATCTTAAAGATCATCTGGTTCCAATTCCCTTGTCATGTGCAGGGACACTGCTGCAGTGACCCAGCTCATAGACAAGCTGGGGAGCTGACCAGAGACTTTGGACTATGCTAGGAAGTGTGCCAATCCTGGCAACCAAGCCATTTCTCCCTCCTGCTATTGCCTTGTGTGGTTAAATTTGCTCATGTGCAGTTCGGTTATTATGCTCACCTATACCGCAGTTCTGCTCCTCTCCCTGACTTGTTGGCCAGCCCATTTCTCCTCTCCCCAGGCGAGTACCTGCCTGCCACTCTTCCCTGAATCCTCCCTGATCCCTAGAACATTCTCCTTTACTCGACACACCGTTGGTCCTTGTCCCTTAGTTCCTCCCTCGTCCTATCCCTGTTGGCCCTCGGACCCTATGTACCACCCCCTGACCCTTATCCCATTGGACCCTGGTATTCTCTGCCCTCCCTATAAAAACCCCTGCACAGCCCTTCTCAGGCTCTTTCGTCCCTGGACCATGCACGTGAAGTGAGTCTTTGGAACACACATGAGAGGCCCCTCTCTCATTCTTTGCCTCCGTCGATGCACAGTGAATCACCTGGCTGGGAAACTGCTCCTAGAGCAGGAGACTGAACGTTCGCTCACTGGAGATATAAACAAGGACGTCTCCAGCTGGGCTCAGTGGGCATTAGGCAGCCCCAACCGCGTCAGGACACCTTTCACTAAACCCAGAGCTCCATCCCACCTGGCCTTAAACAGCTCCAGGAATAGGGAGTCCTCAACCTCTCTGGGAAAGGCAGTGCCTTACTATCCTCACGGTAAAGAATTTCATGCTAATACCTAATCTAAACCTACTCTCTCAATTTGAAGCCATTCCCCCTTAGCCTGTCTCTACATGTCCTTGTGAAAATCTCTCTCCAACTTTCTTTTAAGCTCCCTTTAGGTACTGGAAGGGATTTGACTGCTCATATTCTCCTTGGTAATAGCAGATTTCTACAAGCCATTTGATTTAATGTCACATGAAACTTGATTTTAAAAACCTAGATGGAATTAACTGAATATGTATTTAAATGGTTTGAATACCAACTCACTGACAGATTTTGAGAAGGTTTTAATGGGAAGATACTGATGTAAAAAAAACCATTTCAAGCACAGCCTTAGAGGCTGTATCTGTACTATGTTAGGACCTGTGTTTCTACTGAACTGTACATACCACAAAGTGCATACATTTGTCCACCCTGATTCCTTAGTACCTTTTCCTTTGCAGGGGTGCACATCATCACACCAGCTATCTCACATACCTCTGTGCCTCACACCCAGATCCTTCTTGCATGCTAAATTCTGCTACTGAGTTCAGTGAGGAACTTCATTTGGCCACATGCACCCTTGGGAAAGGATTAGATGAACTAGAAAAAGTGGTCTGAGCAACTCAAAATCCATCTTCAGTAATGGACGAAATTACAGCCATCCTGAAGACTATGGAAATCAAACTAGGCTTCAACTGTTGCAACATCCAACACAACATCCAGTAAATTTTCTTCTATGGCAAGTACTGTTCCAGAGGAAGTTGATTGAAAGCTACTGTTGAGACATTTTAATTGCTAGTTCTCAGAATAAGGAATATACCTTTCTAAAACTGCGCTACAATCTGGTACTCTTCTCCCATCAGAAGCACTCTTGGTACAAGGCTTGCTCCAGGGGACAAATTAAAATTAAAAATAAGTTGCAGATGTTTCTACCTTGACTGTTTTCTATCTCTAATAGTAGCAGACATAATAACCCACCTGCATGAGACAGTTCTCAGCCCACAGAAGCTTAGGGTGTCATAATGTTGGGTCCCAGGAAAGTGTGCAAATGTGTAGGTATGCAGGAAAACTGGAGATCCCTTGGGAATATTAGATTTTCCTGAAGTCTACAGATAACAGACACATGTATTTGGATACAAGATTTTTTTTTTCTGCCAGACTCAACATTAAAGGTATTTTTCTGTCATTGTAATCTTGAAATATTATTCTGTTACAGTAAAAGCTTTATGAGAAAGGGAGCCATTACCAATATTCAGGTTCAAATTGAACTGGTGCTACTGACAGAAATCCTAACTCCTCGAGTCTCTGGGACATTTCAGACTGCATCTGATGCATAATATCCAAGGAACTTTCAGAAAAACATTCAGAGTTTCTTTTTTTCGTAGGGTTTCTTTTTTCATTCTATATTGCTTATTGTAAGCAACTAAAATCAGAGAGGTCACTTTTGAGTGTCAAGCCTTATGAAAACATCAGTTAGACATGGTCTCATGGGCGATTCTGCCAGAAAATAATTAATAAGGAAGGAATATGTGAAAGGGAAAAAAAAAATTACAAGTAGGAACAAGAATTCTTATTAATAGAAAGATTAAAAACCATCTTCTGAAGTGACCCAGACTTATTTAAGATATATCTACTGATTTTTATGTAATTCACTCTTGTGCTCTTATTACTGGTTTATTATCAGATAAATATTTCTAAATGTTACCTTTTTGGTTGAAGATAAAAGCATGGTAAAAGACAAATTTTTCTAACCTATGTTGTTGTTACAATCCAGTTNATGACTCATTGCTCTCCTCCATCTGGTCTTGCTGGTGTTGAAGGTCCCCCGTTGGTGCCATGGCCATGCGGCTACCTGCTGCCACATGGCACAGCACGGCATGGCACGGCACATGTCACACGCCACACGGCACACACCACACGGCACACGGCACACAGCACGCCAAAGAGTACAGAGTCCCGCGGATTAATGTACGCTTTGGGCCAGGTGGGAACACCCATGTGCCTTCCTTGCAGGGGCTAGCTTCAGACACTGTCCCTTGCAACGCTGGGGGTCTGTTGTGTCATCTCTGGTGCTCTGGTGCAGGGTCTGAGGGCCGCTTTGAGGGGCCCTGTGCTGGGCATGTCAGCCCTTCTGCTGCGGATTAGATCCGCCTCAGCTGGAGGCTGGGCAGTTACTGCGCCTCTGTCCACAGCCTTTTCCAACACACCCAAAGCTTCTTCTCCCCCTGCCCTTCATGTGAGTGTCTGATAGCCCTGGGCTGTGGAAGGTGCCGAGCTTTGAAAGTACTCTGGCTCTGAGTTGTTATCTTCCTCAGCAGGCAGTACAGTGCCTTTGGTCCATGCAGGGTGTGGTACTCTTCTTTGCAGCTTTTGTAACACAGTTTTAAAAGTGGAAAATGTTTTAACTCATAAACTATAATATTTCAGTCTCTGACAGTTGTACACATGTTGAAACAAACACTCAGCTTGTACTTATCCGTGGTCTAAAGACTGAAACCTTTTAATGGCTATGATTTCTCATAACATTAAAAATAGCAGGCATCCACAACAGGTATATAAAAATTCGAGAGAGTTTATGCTGGTAAAAGAAACTTACCCTCACAGAAACTTCCTTTTATTTATGCATAGCCAGCATCCCAAACTTCGTATCTCAAGCTGACTGAAAATACTAGGTAGATTGTATAGGCAGAAAAATGTGTTTTTTCTTTTTTTTTTAAAGTAAATCATAAGGAAAAGAGCAGCACAGATTACTACATTTCCTGCCTAATATCACCCTGCAGGTACAAAAACCATCATTATTGTGATGCTGATAAATTGCACTTCCTAGCACAGAAGGTCCTTCCCTTTATGAAGGAGTACTTGACGAAGGAAGCCAAACCCTCAAAGCCAGAAAGGCCACTCCACAATAATAATTTTGCCCATCAAACACAAGGCTCTGTCAGCTGCACTGAGCATCACCTGCAGTATGATTGATCTCAGTTAGCATTCTCCTTCTTTTAGTTTTCTGGCATTTTGGCTGCTTTAACCTGATTATTTAATGGGTTTTTTTGTTCCCCAAGTCACCCTGCTGGTGAGATAGCAACAAAGATCAAAAGATATTTGTGAAACCTATCAGGGGTTTGGTAGCTTGGACTCTCTCCTTACGTTAGAATTGTTCATTTTTATTTGATAAAAGTTCACAGAACCTACAATGACTGCTGTTGCAAAAAGCCACTTTATGTTTTATTTATAATAATATATTAACACAGTAGTAATATGTTACTGCATTAATATAATGGTTAGCATTTCCACGATGACTGACTTAATGCCAAATTGAATATTCCTCTAAATCTGATATGCCATAAAGTGTTGCGTTGGGCGGCCTGTGGGTGCCACAACCTTCCAGAAGTGTCTGGAAGCACACACCCTACACCCACACACCCCCACACACACCCACACACACACACACCCTCACACCCACCCACACACCCACCCTCACACCCACCCACACACACACCCACACACACACAC
>VZRF01013830.1:0-75359 GCA_013396875.1 Vireo altiloquus | reverse complement strand
CACCCACACACACACCCACACACACACCCACCCACACACACCCACACACACACACACCGCATAGCTGATTACATGTGTCAACGGCGAAGACATGCGGGAAGGATGGTATTCCATGGGGATGTTTATTGCAGCCACGCACATGAAGGGACCCAGGGATGAAGACAAAGATGAAGACAATAGGTGGGTCCAGATTTATATACGGGATCAGTAGGGGCGGAGAGAGAGCACCAGGGGCCAATGATCCGAGGGCAAGAGTGCTGTGCACAGGCGGGGTTAGGGTATGGGAGCTAGTGGGGAAATAGTGAGGGAGTGGCTGAGGAACAAGGGCCAGTGGGGGAGCAGGGCAGGGAGAAGTTTCTAGGGCAGGGACATGTACAGTAGAAAGGGGCAGGGAGCCCAATGGGCCAACTGGGGAAACAGAACTGGGGTACATTAACATATTGGAACAAAGGTCCCTGAAGAAGCCTCTTTCTGTCACCCTAACCTGGGGAGTGCCTCTTAAAATCTTTTCCATAGGGTGCTCATGGTCCCTTGGTTAATAGGCCTACTGGCCTCCACAATAATACAAGTTCCGTAACCACTGTGAAAGTATCTCTTGTTGAGTATCAGCATACACTCTGTGTTTACACTGAACATCAGTATTGTTGTTTTAACAACCACTGGAAATGAAAGCCTAATAACCTCTATGTCTAAAGTGATCAATATCTGTTAGAAAAGTGTAAGTCACAGATAGCTGTGGTCAGCTTTTGAGATTATTCTGGAATATATATATACACACACATTCATTTTGCCAGTAATTAAATGGAGTTAAAGTACTTCGAGAATCTTTTTTTTTTCTCCCATATATACAGATGTAATTTGTGTTCTTTGCTTCCGTGATTCAACATGAAAAGAAAACGTGATTTAAGAAACTGAAAAGCTGGGCAAATACCCCTAAAGGAAGAAGTTGACCAGTATAGACACAGAGGCAACACACCAGGCACTATGTGATTATTTTTCAGAATGATTTTCAATTCTAAAGATCTGTAGCACAAGAATGTCTCAAAGTAGAGCTAACATCCTTGTCCTAAGCAGACCTTAATAGCTTTTTCTTTGTCAAGACTGCCCAGTCACTTTTAGATGTATGTCACATTACAGCACCCACAGTCACTGCTGGCAAATAATTACCTCTCCATGTAGCAGAAAGTGCATACTAGCTTATTCTTTTTTTGTCACTTTTTTGCCTTTTTTATTCAACCTTGCCAGCCACTAGTTTTAATGGATAATAATAGGGGTTTGTATTGAAAGAGGCAGAGAACAATCATTCCCAATTGCTCCAGATTTTATAAGCCTTCATATCCCCTCAAAACTTTCTTTCTGAGCCTGAGGCACAATAGTTTATTTAATTAATCCTCAAACAGAAATCATTTAAACTCTCTGTTCATTCTTATTTCCTTTCTCCATAACTTTCTTATTTCTTTTTTCTTCAAATAGGGAAATGAATATTATAAATGCTTCTGAAAACACAGGAAGACTGAAGACTGATAGTCTTTTTGTTATTCCTTGACCCAATATTCCTAATGACCTAACATTTTTAGACTAAAATTACTTTCTTTCAGCACAAGTGTGTATAAATTAAAGAATGTCTGGCTCTTAGATACAAGTGCAGAGTACATAAGAACCTGGGACAAAGTTAATATTAGCAGAATTTACACCCTTGTACTCTAAAGCTTTGGTAAGGATTCCTTTCTGCTCTGGAAGTTCATGCACACAGCAGGAATAAACCTGTGCTTTGAGCCCATTCAGAACTAACTAACAGGCATTTAAATTAAATGGTCTGCCCAGGTCATGCTGTATGTAGCAAATTTAGGACTGAACTTCAACTTTCTTCATGCCAAACCAGTAATTTAACCCAGACACCATCCTATCTGTAAAATACGGTAATAAGTAAAAATCTAGCAGATTATCTCAGATAAGAAATTACACAGTTCCTGTGTTGAAGTTAAAATGGTTTCCAGTGACAAAATACATAGATGTTTTAAAAGCCCTGCTCAATGGTTAACATTCAAATCAATTTTTAGTTCATACATTTCTGCAAGTGACTTGCTGCTTATTGTCATTTGGGGACTTTATCTTTCTATTGTTAAAGAAAGGGATTATGAAATATAGTGGCAGGCAAAAAAAAATTGTGCTGAAAGTTTTTCAGATGTTGAAAAATACAAATTCACAGAGTATTAAGTCCTTTGTGACAGTTACATAAGGCTAAATTAATATTCAACACAAAGGAGAAAACATCCTCAAAGAGAGATATTATTCTGGCAGTTATAACTTTTTAGAGACTAGCTTGCAGAAAGCAGTGTGGGATACCTGCTGCTGATAGTTTATGAAATATTTACAATTTCTTGCAACTTCTATTGCGTTCCCAACATTTTTCATCAGTTGAAAAATCCCCCAACTGTAATCCTCTAAGAAAAAAGAAAGAAAAACTCCAAATGCCTTGTCAAGGTAAAACAACTATATTTAGCATCGTAACTCTGAAAATAGTCTGCAGTGAAGTCACAGGCCCTGTAAAGCCAAAGGCAAGATTTAAAATTATTTGTTTGATTGCAGTCTTTCACAGATTCAGTGAACTACCACGCAAATGTAAATGCAATACTCCTCTGCATATATTAGCTTTCATTTGCAATTCCAGGTGCAAGGGACTTTCTTAAACCTTTCACAGGCACACATCTATCTGTTTTCCTACACGTACACTGGCAAGCCGGATTGGGCCTAATATTAAATTTTCAGTGTTCCAGGTGTTACTCTGACATCAATAACAAATTATTGCTAGAGAGGAACTTCACCCCTGGTATTTGAAGTCAGGATCTGTTGCATCCAGGGGTGGTGGTGCACTCTTCCAAAAGAAAGAGGGAAACAGGGAAAGGCACTCAGCGGGGCCAGCACACACACACGTACACACAGGACAGCTCCAAACACGAGTCGACGGCAAGGAGGCAGGAAGGGCCTTTGTATGGGCCTCCATGGAGATGTTTATTCCAGCCACGTGCATGGAATGTCCAGGGACAAAGACAAACCTCATGGCAAGGGCCAGGTTTAAGTATGGGGGGAGGTAGGGATGGAGAGAACATCAGGGACCAATGGTTTGGGGGCAGGGGGCAGTGCACAGGCAGGGTTAGGGTATGAGGGCCAGTGGGGAACAGGGAGGGAGTGGCCGAGGGACAAGGGGCAGTGGGGAAGCAGTGAAAGCAGAACTGGGCTCCATTAACATCACAGAACAGGGTATCCTGTGGGAGAGGCCTCTTTCTGTTGCTCTAACCTGGGGACTGCCTCTTAAAATCTTTTCCTCCATAGGACCCTCAGTTACTAGGCTCACCGGCCACCACAAGGATCCAACTCTGCTCAGCCCTCAGGACCCTGCTTCGGGACCATGCCCTTGGGAAGTCACTGATCTTGCACCCACCTCAACACTCACATCACTGGGGATGGCCTCCCAGTCAAACCAAAGGCTTCACCACAGTCCAAGTACCATTAGTTAACAGGATCCTTTCTCCCATCTAATGGCTTTCCAACACCATTTTCAAAGTGGACATTTATATAAAGTAGCACAGTCTCCAAGTTTGTATTAACATCAGTCTTGACAAGTGTTAGCTGTTTACTCCAGTGCAATTTATGATTGCTGACACTATAAAAATGCTATAAACCTCTCTGAAAACTTGCTTATCATTTATCTTTATTCACTGTGATATTTTGCAGATACCGTCTTGAGACAGTAAAGAATAAACATGGACATGTAAGAAAAAAATGGTCCAAAAAAAAAAAAACCTCCTTACAGTTTCAGGCACACAATTTGGTTGAAATTTTGTTTCTACAGCAAGTGTCCTTAAATTAATGAAAAGTTATTTAGCCTTCAGTAGTTTAGGGGTTTTTTTTAATACAATGTATTATTTTGATTTGTCTCAGGGCTAATCTCAGGAACGTTACGCAGATTTATTTGGCTCCTTCTATTTAGTCAAAAATTTTATCACCACACTAGCGTTATTCTTACTGTTAATTAATGTTGGTGTTCAAAGAGATAAAGCTTCTATTAATCCCCCATATTTACCATTGAGAGTGCCAACATTTCAGAGCCATTGTCAGGCCTAAATCGGAAGAAATATCAGGCTTATGGGACTACTTACAGTCTCTTTATCCTTCTACTTTACTACCAACATTATTAACAATAATAAAAAATGCTGTGGTGATTTTGTAAACACAAAGATACCAAACTGAGACCAGCCGGAACCCTGGCCCTGAAATGGGAGCAGTGTTCAATATTTTATTGACTCAGAATGAGCTAAACTGAAGTGGAATGTAGCAAAAAACAGTAGCACATATATTTCCAGTTCACCAAATAAACCATTCTTTCCAGCCCTCCATTACACATTTATTTTCTAACATTTCTTACTTTTAATTGTATTAGCTGTAGAAAACTGTGTCCAATGAGCAGGCTGTAGTTACTTTTTATGTAAGGTTTAGGCTTCATTTTAAAAGGAAAACTATATTTCAAAGCTTTTATGCCATAATTCCCTTCCTGATTTTTCAAAGGGGAACGTACTTACAAAGCTTCTATTAAATTTTTAATAAATTTATTTCCCACATGTAAAAAACATTTAATTGGGAATTGGAATATTTTATGAGCTAATTACAGACAGCACAGATAGTGTATTTTTCAGTCCAGTAATTTTCAGATGCTCAACAAAAGAGCAAAATAAGAGTTTCAATAAAACTCAGCAAGGCAAGAAACTGCAAATAACGTGGGTGAAAAAGGCTTGAAATGTCAATATGTTTTGTTATGAGTTATCCAATTCAGCCTTTCTGCAGTAAGTGAATTATAATGGGAATCAAGACGATGCCAAGTCTTTGAGAAGCTTGTTGAAAATGTGAGTTATCTTTTAAGCTTGTTCCACCTATTATAGGAAGGAGTAACCACTGGAGAAAGTGCTCTGCACAGTCACCTAAGAATCTCTCTAAATCCTTTATATGCCTGTACACACTCATATTTATAAATAGGGTAGTCAATACTTTCCAAAGCAAAGTTAATAAATTCATACATAATCAGTAATCTGTGTTCCTCTGGGATTAATTCATGCAGGAGAGAAGCAGTCCATGATTGCTCACACTGTTTGAATAGTGGAGTATTACCTTTCCCTGGTCTTAAAATTAAAATCAAAACACGGTTTATGGGGAAAAGGTGTTTTTATTTCGGTATTTATTTAAATATCTTTGGGTGCAGTACTTGGTCCAGGTGGAATTTTCTGAAATGCACAGACTGCTTTTCACACACTGAAATATACACAATTACAGGTCTTGTAAATTAGTATATCTATCAAAGATTCTCTAATGAGAGGTTCAAGCGAACCCTTATTCTGAGGAACTTCTTTCTTGGATGGGCCTATCTTAGTTTATAAAAATGTGTTCTGGAGAAGACCTTGGTGTCTGGGGGCTTCCAGGATCTTTGGTTTTTTTGGATTAACGGTACAGTGGATCTCAGCTAAATTATCAAGTTTGGAAAATTATGTAGGTTAAAAGCACTAACAATACATGAAAATCATATAAAAGGGTATATAAGAGTCAAATTTAAAAAAGGGAAGATAATCATCCTGGCATTAGCAGCAGCAGTAGCAGAGGGCTGGCTTTAGGCCAGCCAGTGTGAGCTGGCTCATGGCCCACTCCCCAGGACTCATGTGCTCTGAAGTAGAGCAACTGCATAACAGTTTATCCAATTCTCCTCTGGGCCTTTGAAACAATTACTTTTTTGGTCATTTTCCACTTCAAAGTTCCCAAAATAATGAAACAGTACTTCAAACCTGACAGAGGAATGTTGTAGTAAGGTGTTGGTTTTTTCAATAATAATTTGACGTTACGGGTGCTTTTTTTGTGGCCCAGAGCAAGGCATGTAGTGTACACATTTATTCAGCTTATTAGCCCTTCTTTGCAAAGTTAACTAGGTTGTGCTTGTTTAAAGCTAACTCAGATATAGCTTTTCAGTCATGAGATAGGCCTTGTTCCCAGAAATTAAAACAAGAGGAGAAGATACTTCTCTTCCTATCCTGTAGAACATCTTGCACTGCAGAGCCACATGGTTGCACATACAGGCCCGAAGATGAAGCCTGGAGCTACGACCAGTCATGTACAACACTCCTTTCGGAGAATGGTTGCTGCCAAAAGCAGCTTTGGGGAAATGTTTCTGTAGAATACATCTGTATCTTGGGCTTCCTTTCATTGGCACTCCTCTTACCCATTTGTAGAAACAAAGTTATGATCTTCATTTGCATATTCTCCCAACTACAGTCTCTGTGGACCATCACAAAAAGAGCAAGACAAAAACCTCCAACCCTCTTCTCAGAACACTTCCAGATAAAAGAGAGAGATTAAAAAAAAAGCAAACCCCAATGAAAAAAATAAAACCACAGTTAAAGCCAAGGGAATTACTGCATGAAGGACTTAGGGTGAACAGGAAGGTGGACCAGCCAACCAGACTGCACAGCCTCTACTGTGTGGATGTGAAAGGAGCAGCATCTCCAAGAAAAGAAGAGAAAATAGGAAAGACTCCAATATAAATGTAAGAGTGTGGCCTTCCTGCTCTGTCCAGCTATCTGCTGATATAAGTTTGGAAATTCATGGTGATAAGATCCCTATCCCTTCAAGAAATGTGGCTGAACTAGATTGGCGGAATTCAAGAAGCTCAGAGATCCTTCTCACAGTATTGTCCCTAAGTACATAGAAACTCAACCCAAAAGACTAAAGTGATTACTGTCTTTGCTAGTCCCTGAAGGTACAACTCTGTAATTTTCCCCATTCCCCATAAATATCCTTTTTCTCCCTTTGAACTATTTATTATTTAGGACTTAGTTTATTTACCTACCTGCCACAACCAGTCTTTTAGTCTTCAACATTGTCATCTACTCAGAGAATTACGTACCGAGAATATTTTTGGATTTGATATAGGTGGATATGGTACCCTTTATCTGTGAGAGAAGAGGAGGATCCCAGGTAACCCTCTAAGCAAAAGCCCTGTAAAGCTAGAATTTTAAACCTATATTTAGGGAATGTGGAAACTCATCTGTTTTAATGTGCTTAGAGATGTACAAATGAGATGGGATACTTGAAATTCAGATGCCATTAGAATATTAAATAAATCCTAATTAAACAGGCATAATTTGGAAGTAAGTGCACTAAAATTAATATCACTATACCAGATCAACTGAAAACTGAAGTGTGCTTTCAATAATTACTGCCAAAAATTGCCTTCTCTGCATCTCAATTTGTACAGATTAGCCAAGCAGTGAAATACAGGAATCAAATATATCCATTAACAGGCCTTCAGAAATTAGCATAATTGATCAAGTGAGACACAACTGACCCTAAGCAATTTTTAATCTCTACTAAGCTTATATGGTTTCCATTTGGTCATGATTGTAATGCAATCCTGTTGAGCCTGACAGGTAAAGGATGGCATCCCCAGATGATGCCAAAAGCAACACAGTATTATTCCAAACGGGAGCCCTGGTGGTGTAGTGGGTAAGCACACGGCACAGTAATTGCCGGGGCTCGGGTTCGATTCCCGGCCGGATACTCCCCGGGCAGGCAGAGCTCCTTAGCCCTGCAAGGGGGCAATCTGCCTACGTCCTGAGGAGGAACTCAGCTGCCACTGTCCAGAATCACTTTGGCCCGGCAGATTGAACCTCGGGATTAAAGGGTGGGCTCAGATCTGCGCGCCCTGTGTCTCACCTAAAAAATCCAGTGCGCAGGCTGGGAGGTCTGAAAGGAAAAAGAGGCCTTCCCCGGATCTTTGTATGCGAAGGCTGGCCAGCAAATTATTCCAAATGAAAAAAAAAAAAAATCACCTAAATCAACACAAAGAGAGAAGAAGTGAAGATCTAAATGGTTAGGTGGTGTCAACAATCTTACACAGTGCTCAGAGCATGGTAAGATGAGAGTCACTTATTTTATTTAGGAGATACTCTATGCCTTTCAGTGTGGAAACTGTGTTTAAAATCTCCCTGGAAGGAGATCGATCACAAAACAGCAAAGATTTATGATGTTTAGTACCACAAATAAAAAAAAAAAAAAACAGTTTTAACTAAATAATAAAAATCTAAATATTTTCTAATTCACCTTATGATACCCAAGAGGGTAGAATTATTCTGTGGCATGTCACTACACAGCAGTAGGCAGAGAGAAAAGCAAGCAAGGTAAAGTGGTGACATGCCAAGGTTTGCTGCATGTAGTACACTAGGGTTTTTTTGTCAAAATTCAATGGTATTTGTTTGACATTTAATTAAAACCCAGGGCCCTTAAACTCAAAGGCCTCGCAATGTCACCGCACCTAATTTATTAGAAAATACACGTCTAGTGTCTCTTTAGTTCAAGGAGAAGGATGGAAGATAAAAAGGTCAACAGGGGGATTTTTTAAGATGTCTATAACTTGTTGCCTTATCAATAAAAATAGCTATTCAACTTTCTAAAATGGAATGCATGAAAAGCCATGGGCATGAAAATGCAATTACTCTCCTGTAAATTGGTAGCACATTAGTATGCTGGAAGGGAGAAAGAAAGTACAGCTTGGGCTTGGAGAGCCATGAGATTGATAGCCACCAGGAAAATGGTTTCTTTAATTAATTTTCTTCTGAAAATTATCCAGACCATTAAAACTTCTTTAACACTTGCATGGAGTGAGAGTTGGCTCTAACTTATGAAAAGCTGATGTAACATACGAGACAACACAGCAAGAAGTTCTGAAGGCAAATTAATTAAAACAGGTTTTTAATAACTTTCTTACTAACAAATAACCATTTCTTGAGGGTGTTTTTGTTCCCTTGAGAATTTAGAAGCATAATTACAGGCAAATAGTCATTATTTCCCTTTTTTGATGGAACATTTTAGTGTTCTATCACTGTCTAAAAAATGAGCAAGGAATCAGAAATGTTTAAGTATTGATTCATTAACTTAGGGAAGTGAGAATTTTAGGGCTGATACCAGTATTTATTATAGAGTACATGGAGAACACAATAGCACTCCAGAAAATGTGGGGAGAATTAGTTCTCTAAATTTCCAGTTAGGCTTCCGTAGGATCCAGGAGCCAACAACTCTGAGTACACTCTGAGCACCATAGGATTGGGCATCTAGGAAAATTTTGTATTGATGAGGGAAATTTAGCTGTCCTCAGTATCAACTGAGTGGGGGGGTTCCAAAAGGAACCTTTTAAACTAAGTGTGAACAGGTTCTTAGTCCAGCCTTAGAGTAACTACAATATATTTTTTTTCTTACCCACAAAACAGAAATATTTTCAAAAATATAATTTACTAGATTCAAGTTCTATTTTAAGATCACACACATATACCTGATTTTCACTTCAAAAGTGTCAATATATCTAGTTGTAATCCCTGAGGGGAAAAGAAAATGACACCACAAGGGCAGCAGTCAAGAAACACCTAAAAATTTGATAACTTGATCTTGCAAATTAATACGAAAAAGATGATCCAGTTCCTTTTCTAGTCTTACTGAGACCTGTTCCCTATAAGGTATTTTCTGTTTCTGAAACATATCTTTCATATGACTGCTAAGGGAAACTGGCCAGAGTGAGGTCTGGTCTATACTTTCTCTAACAGGATGAAATATTTTCTTTAGACCTATAGGTACTATTAGCTATCAGATAAATAGAACCATATGAATACAGCGCTGTAGTTCCAGGTATCTCTGGTTTTGGTAAAACATACTGCCAGCAAACATAAATCATAAATTAAATTTACCCAAAAAAAAAAAGTTGCATATACTTTCCAGGGTAGGAGGCAGCATCCAAGATCTACAGCAAGGCATAAGTGCTGCAGCATTTGGGCAGGGGCAGCCACCATGCTCTTAAAGGAAATTAGAGCTACCAATTCCATATGTGAGAGGCACAGAGTGATGCCATGCTGTGGATGACCTCTTTCCAAAAAAACACCACTACACAGGATTCTCCTCTTTGCTAGTTTCTGAACACAGCAGTCTGCCTAGTTCAAAGTCAAAACAAGATGAAAATCTTCCTCTTACAACATCAAGTTAGACATTTACCTTGCCTTGTGTATTGTGCTACTGAACATGCCTGGTTTGGATAGCAGAGCACAGGGGAGCAGGGGAGCAGTGTGATGGGGAAGAACTCTGTTCTGTGGCTGGGTAAAATACAACAACATCTTGTCTTTTGTTCTCCACTGCAGTATGAGACTTCAGGTCTGAAGAAAGATACATAAATAAATAGTCTGAGAAAGCATAAAGCAAGCTGCTGGGATTGGCTTGGCACTCCTGAGGAGTATCACTGGTTTGCTGCATACAAAGATAAAAATACAGGAAGTGGGCCAGATCCCTGTCAGAAATAAATCAGAACCTACCTGCCTGTTTTGACCTGAGTGAAAGTTTCAGAGTAAGTGGCAAACTAGGTGTCAGGACCAGGAAGGTCAGATTTAAAATATTAATTTCCTTTAAAAATAATTAGTTCTGTTTACATCCACAGAAGGATTTTTGTTAAAAACCAAATTTTTTTTCTCTAAAAAATATGTAGCATAACAATGAAGTGATGCACCATGTATTGCCTAATAAACAAATAAATACTTGATGTAATAATGGGAGAGGAAACATGCTCTTAGGGCTTCAGATAAAGAATCAGGCATCCACACAATAGCTTTCTGAAAAATTTCTTTGAGGCAGTAGAAAATGCACTAAAATCATAATTGTCAAGAATTAGCCATTCTTAGCGTGTCACTCTGAGTGCAGAGCTGAAAGTGTTTCAAACAGGGGGGTTCCATGCACAACAGCACAGCAAAAAATTGTCTGCCAGACAGCCTGCTCTTGAGTGGCAGTGAACATTGTGTCAGGTTAGGAGAAACAGGCATGCACTGGCTTTACCATCTAAATCAGGATTTTACAAAATTCCTCACATCTAATAGGAGATTAACAGAGCAGAACACTGTACCAGAAACCTACAAGTATTTTTAATATTAAAGCAGATATCATGATATATGGGCCCTGTTAGCAAAACAGAGAGGTATGTCTAATTCTCTCAATTTTAAACCCTTTTTGCTGTTGTTTGTAACTTCTCAATATTGTTTGGACTCAGTATTTCTCATGCTTTCTCTTTACTTTGGGCTATTTTACTTTAATTTGATAATTTAAGTTAACATGCATTAACTGCTAAATAATTTTATTAGGAAAAAAGTAGTGCTTTGGAGAATTCCTTCTGGAATGTAGATTAGGCAGTCCTAGGGTGTACAAGCATTAGCTTTTTGGTTCAAATCCATAGTTTTCTTTTTGAAATTAACCCCCTATAGTTAGTCGCTTTGCTTACATCACGAAGTGGGCTTGACACTCAAACTACATACACTTGTTTGAGATGAAAGTAAACCCAAAAAACAGTTTCCTGAAGCATACCTAATGCACTCCAACTGCTAAAGGTGTTTCACTGCACTGCATGCAGACAGGAATATCCAACACAAAACCACTGAAACACATCATGGAGACATCAGGTCTGCAGCACTATCTGTTTGACTCTCCAGATCTTCTTTTTCATTTGACATTACCAAATGATGAGAGTAGACCCTAACACAGAAATCAGCTCACAGAGTGGTTGTGGTTGACCCTGGCTGGACAACAGGTACACACCAAAGCCTTTTTATCTCTCCCTTCCTCACTGGTCAGGGGAGAGAAAATATAACAAATGACTCATGGGTCAAGATAGGGACCCATATGTGTGTGTCAGTGAGAGATCACTCACAATTACTGGCAGAGGCAAAACAGACTCAACTTGGGGAAATTAGCATAATTTATTACCAATCAAATCAGGGTAGGATAATGAGAAACAAACCTCAAATCTTAAAGCACACTTTCTCCCTTCTTCTCTTCTTCCCAGGCTTTATTACCGATTCTCTACCTCCTCCTCCCAAGCATCAAGGGGACATGAAGTGGGACTTAGAGTCAGTTCCTCACACATTGTCTCTGCCCCTGCTTCTTCATCAGGGGGAGGAGTCCTTCCCCTGCTAAAGCACAGGTCCCTCCCACAGGCAACAGTCCTCCCTGAACTTCTCCAGTGTGACTCCTTCCCATGGGCTGCACTTCAGGAACTGCCCCAGCATGTGTCCCTTCCACAGGATACAGACCTCGAGGTACAAGGGCTCCAGTGTGCATCCCCCATGAGGTCTCCAGTCCTGCAAGCAAACCTGCTCCAGTGTGGGCTTCTCTCTCCATGGGTCCACAGGTCCTGCCAGAAGCCTGCCTCAGCACAGACTTTTCAGAAGTTGAAATCTTAATACCATAAAATTGTCCCCAACTCATTTACACTCTGTAGAGACAAACTTCATATATGTATGTCGGATTCTGTTCACATAGGGTTTGTATAAGCTTTACTAGAATAAAGCTCAGGCTATTCACTTCAGAAAAATACCAAGTATATTGAGTGCAGTGTTCTTTCTCCATAAGAGATACATTTTCTTTTGTGTCCTGGAGGGATAGAAATGCTGAACTACAATAATAATATAGCACCTGCTATTCAGGTTATTCAAAAAGACAATTTATTTCTTTTTTTAACCCATTTTCCATACACTTTCTTTCTTCTCATACAATTATTTCTAAAATAAAAGAATGTTAATAAATAATCATACCAGGTTAATCTAATAGCATTAATCTTTCTGGTTGTCTGTGTGCACATGAGCAGCCAAAGCCATTAAAGTGGCGAAAAATTGCATGTGTACATTTGGACAGTACTTTCAAATACTGTTCCAGACATATGCCTCCTCCAAAACTAACTCTCTAATAACCTGAATCAACTGGTGTCACAATCAGATTCATTGTTGAGAAGCAGGTCATGCTGCAGGCAACACAGCAGTGAGAGTAAAGCAGGGATAAATGGGAAAAGGGGAGAGCAACATCCTCATTCTATGCCACAAAGTTCAGATCCAACTGAAAGAATTGGCCTTATTACACTGGAGTCCTGCATATAAACGTGGATCTGATGACACACACAGCCTGACAGAAAGTCCATGAAGCACATTTAACCTTCCAGTTAGTTCCTCTGTGACCAAGAGTATGTCTTCATAGCCTAATCACCTCTCTAAAGGCTGAATGGATTTTTTTTTTTTTTTTGGGTTACAGATGTTCTCAAAAAGGATCAAGATCAGTTTTTTGCCTTTGCAACCAAAGTTAGATTTGGTTCATATGCACAGTTTACAGATGTGATCCTGCATTCAAGCACCATCTTGAGATGGCCTGAGAAGAAAGATTAGTGTGTGCCCAGGTGTACAGTTGTTGATTTGTAGTCTATCTGCCCCCACAGCATCATCCTTCATTGCATGAGTCCTTACTACAAATGGCTCAACGTAATCCACTGCAAGAACAGAAAGGATGTGTAGGTGTTCCAAGTTCACTGTGGATGGCAGTAGATAAATTATAGGCAGACTATTAAGAGCAATATGGACATGAAAAGATGGATGAGAGAGCACACTAACCTTGAACTCACTCTCTGACCAGGCAATTTAAGTTAAACAGAGTGAATCTATTAGACACTGAAGGTTCAAGTGCAAGTGATGATGCACAGCTCCACGTATTCACCAGCACAGGTTCAGCAACGCACACAGCTACCAGTGCCTGGATAGACTGAATTAATCAATTAATTAATTAATAGATGAAACCAAGCAAGACAGAGACAACCTTAGTGAGCAGAAGAAAGCCTTTGGGAGGGCACTCACAGCTAAATCTCCTTTGGTTAAAACCATCTGTCTATAATTAGTTACTTTAAATCCCTGCTAACAGTAAGCTCTCCTGCTCTGAAGTCTGGTAGTAATAGTTTTCACCACTTCAATCCCATACTCATAGAAAAAGACAGGTCACCGTTTGTTCATGACTTCACCCCCTTCTGGTTGGAAAACCACAACATATTACAGGTTATGTTAAAATATCCTTGTCTACAAAGCAGGGTATGGGGAAATCCCAAACATAATAGGGATCTGAAACCCATCCCTAGCACCACAGATGGCAATAAGACCTGCAGGCCATCCCTTCACTCTAAACCAGCTACACTTGACACGCTTATACTAAATATTAGCAGATAATATGCCTGATAAAAGAAACCAAATTCTATTCAACATCTCACCAATGCAGAAATGTGAAATAATCTAACCTAGAGCTGCCTAGATCTAAATTTGGCTACTGAATCCATCTTTCAAGCGGCTGTGATACTGCTTCACATCAAGTGGACTATGATGTATTAGTTCTCTTTAACATCGTCCCTGGAATTTAATGACAAAAATGGATTCTGTATTATCCTTGGAAGACACCAGATATTTAAAATAAAGTTTACAACATGGATAAAACTTCATTCTTGTGCAGCTCACTCCACACTTTAAATTTAAAGCATGGTTGATATTCTAGTGATCATTTCTTTTGCCTTTCCTGCTAATAAGCTTTCTGCAAGAGTGGGTATCGTGAACACAGAACTAATATAGACTGCATGACAGATCTCATTTGCACAACAGACCTGCAGAGCAAACAAAAGCCAAAAATCCTTCTCTATTCGTTCTACAAAGGAAGAAGGAATCACGAGGTGAATAAATGCCGGAAAGGTTTTGCATTAACAAACACTGGTTATGTTTACCCGTGTATTTTCTCATTCCATTGCCAAACACTTGCAGAATTCCTGGTCTCATTGTAGCTATGCTATTTAAAAATGGACCAATGCAAATCTTTTCATCTGCATACCACCAAGAATGTGAGCCTAGTTTCCAGGAGACAGTAAGGGCTATTTTGAGAAACATTTTCATGTGACTGGAAGAAAAAAATATGATCAGGAAAGAGAAAAATATTCTACACAAAGATGAATCAAACAGGTATTTCAATAGGCACAAAACAAGATATTACTTTTATTTGAATATGTCTGACTGATGTTCAATTACCCACAAGTAGCCAGCGTAAAGGAAAATGCATTCATCACTTGGAGGCAATACTTATACACTAATATTTAGGTGAGACAAAAATAATTTTAAAAAATTAGGGCATCATAGAATCATAGAAAGGCTTGGGTTGGAAGGGACCTTTAAGGTCATCTAGTTCTAATTCACCTGCCATGGGCAGAGATGCCACTCGCTAGATCAGGTTGCTCAAAGTCCCATCCCACATGGTCTTGAACATTTCCATCCACGTGGGGCATCCACCACCTCTCTAGCAACCTGTACTGATGGCTCACTACCCTCACATTGAAAAATTTCCTCCTGGTATCTCATCTAAATGCCACCTCTTTTAGTTTAAAACCATTCCCCCTAGTTCTATCATTACATGCCCATGTAAAAAGTTGCTCTCCCTCTTTTCTATAAACCCCAGGTAGGTACTGAAAGCTCTAAAGTCCAGAGTCTTCAGCCTTCTCTTCTCCAGGCTAAACAACCCCAGCTCTCTCCACCTGAGCTCCTTTGAGGGGGCATATTCACCTCTTTTCTATAAACCCCAGGTAGGTACTGAAAGCTCTAAAGTCCAGAGTCTTCAGCCTTCTCTTCTCCAGGCTAAACAACCCCAGCTCTCTCCACCTGAGCTCCTTTGAGGGGGCATATTCACAGCCCTCCTCTGGACCCATTCCAAGAGCCACATGTTTTTCCTGTTATGAGGATCCCAGAGCTGGACTCAGAATTTGCAAGAGCAAAGTAAGGGACGGGATGGCTTCCCCCAGCCCTCCAGACATGCTTCTTTAGAAGCAGCCCAGCACAGAGGCAGCATTCTGGGCTGTGGGCACACGTTGCCAGGTCATGTCCACCAGAACCCCCAAGTCCTTCTCCTCAGGGGTGCTCTCAGTGAGTTCTTCTCCCAGCCTGTGCTCATGCCTGGGATTGCCCTGACCAGGTGCAGCATCCTGTACTTGGACTTGTTGAGCCTTATTAGGTTCTTGTGGGATGCAGAAAACAAGAAAGACACTTTTGCTTTTTGTAAGCAGGAGGAAATTGTTCATGTAAACAGTGTAGTAGCATCATTCGTAATATAAAGGAAATAGAGATCCTGAAGTGTCTTCACAGATAAGGCTAACTGTAAATATCCTCTAGTCTGACCTCCACTCAAAGAGTGACCAGAGTTAATTTCTTTTTGAATTAAAATACTACTTAATTTTTTTTTTTTTAAAATTATGAAAGTGCATTGTTTTAGTATGTATCTAACTTACCTACCCTCTACATTATTTCCCAAGTTTAGTTACTACATTATTATCCAAGTTTTAGTTCTGGTACTTCTTTTACACCTTTATAATTTCTTATTGATTTTCTCTTTATTAATTCTGTCACAGTATCATCTTTCTCTTGGTGACAGCCATAAACCAGAGTAAATGAATGGGTGAGAGAAGAAGCCAGTGATTAAATGCTATCAAAAAATTGTATACCTTTCAAGACATTGAATGCTAGAGCAGCACAGTAAGTAAGGGTTGTCTAAAGTGATGTAAGATAGACCCTGTGGGTAATTCACCTTCTTTCCCTCTTCTAAGCCAAGTACCATGATATCTAAATTCAGCACCAGTCAGTAATGTGCAGTAGAAATTAATCTCATATATGTGACTATGATTTCATATTTTTCATCCTGGCCCAAAAAAGCCTTGTGCCTCTCAGTGCCTACAAGTAAGTCTACAGTTTGGGTTTTAGTAATACAGAAGTCATCATCTGATTCTGATTTATCACCCCAGCAGGAGAGAGATCATATAGAAGTTTCATGGATATTTAAACAGTAGAAAGCAGTTAGAGGTCTGGTAGAAATAAGACTAAAACTTCCTTTTGGAGGAATTAACGATTAAGAAAATGGGACAGCAGGGGATAAGGAAGGGAGGGATAGAGAGATGGAGAAACAAATAAGGAAGAAAAACACTTTCCCTGTGAAATATTTCTAAGAGCAAAAGCAGAAGCAGCTGAATCCAGTTTTCAGAGAATCCAGTATGCAGAAATACCATTGCACAAGACCTACACAAATCATTTTGCTATGATCTCCTTAGAGCTTCTGATTTTGGCCTTACCTGGTTTGAGGTATTATTTTGATTTTTATTTTCAATTCTACTCACCTGTTTCCATAAACATCGAAAAAACCTTCTTGCCAGCTATTTACAATACCCAATACAGACTTGTGTTAAGAATAGTTTCTAATATTGGTAAACACCAAATGTCATTTCTTTATGATTTTGTAACATTTTCCAGGATCTAGCAACAAAAGATTCTTCCTTCTGATTTTGACAGGTCAATATGATATGCTATGCTTAGTTTAACAGATGATTTTGAAGAAATCTTATCTAAAGAGGTTTTCAGTGATTGATACTTGCCAGGAAGAGTCCCAAACAGGCAGTATGGTAATTTCAAATACAGTTCTAGATGTCTTGATAGTATCATAACACATGACATGCTAGAGAGAAAAAAAAGTAACAATGCTCAAGACTGTGTGCGGAGAGCATGAAGGATAAGAATCATAGTAGCAATTATACTTACACACGAAACTCTATTCTCTTACCAACAGATCTTGCCTTTTACCTTGGAGTATGAATAGGGTCAGCACAATTACTACAAACTCTCAGCTTACTGGGAGCATTGGTAGATCACAAAGCCAGGTGGACAGGATAACTACTTAATGTCTCTTTGAGAGAAGGGCAGATATCATGATTCTTGGTAAAGGTCTCAGCAAAAACCATAGTACAATTAAACATGGTGAACAGAAAAAGAAAATACATTTTCACATTTTTCTACACCAGATGCAAAGACTACTTTCATGTAATTTTGTAGCTCAAAGAAAATCTGATAGATGAGGAGAAAGGCGAATTTTACAGTGGAGTATGAGACGTGCTAAACATATGAAGGAATGATGTTGTACCACTAATGGAAGATTCAGATGTGTTATGTACAATGTCTAGAGAGCTGCTGAGAGTTTACTCAGTATCTGCAATAGTGCATGAAAAGATGAAAAAGTATCAAGTGACTGGAAAAGAAAGTCTTAATTGTCAAACTGCCAGAGAGAGCAGTTCTGCCAGGTTGTAATAAGGAAGTTATCAGGACCTGCTGATTTAAGGATTTCTAGTTTAGTAGCTGTTACTTAATCTCCTTAATTACTGCAGGAAAGCAAAGCATACTAGATCATTGAGTTCCTTCCCCCTCTTCACCAAATACTTATTCAATGTATTTCAATGTTCAATATTTATTGAATATTTCTGTCATTCCTGCATTCACATGATCAATTCCACTACTGCCATCCAAAAACATATTGATAAAATTTTCAGGATTTATTTTCTTCTTCATATATTTAATCCTCTTATTTTTCTTATTTCTGCTGACTATAAATGTCACCTTCTGTCCCTCCCTTATCAGTTCTGTGCAATTTCCAGTTTTTGATTTACATTATTACAGCCTTCTTTCATCTAGTTTTTTACATACACTTATTATTCATAATAGCATTTGCATCCCCACAGAGTTACTTTCTAATCAGCGTGACTCACACTCTGCTATAGATTTTTGGACATTTAGTAAAGTGAACATTTACCAATTGCCATTACTATTTTCAGTCATCACTGTTTTTTATTTTGCTGCAACTGTTCCTTCCAGGGCATGAAGACATAGGCATTTAACATCCAGTCCAAAGCAAATTACATCCATTTGCTCCAAAACTACCAAGAAATTCTGTGATCAAGTCTTTGAGACATCAAAAGGAAACTCTCAAACTTTGAGATGTTTCTTAACTCAAAGTGTAATGCTTTGAGTTAAGAAACATCTAGAGTTTTTCTGTTATGTCAAGGTGCAATACTTACTACCGAAAAATCATCATCTGCAATTTCATAAATCCAAAGATTTCAGGGTTGTCAGGATGGTCCATCTGCAAGAATTGAGATGGAAGTCAATCACCATAACTCACATAAGACATTGCACACTCTATCAGGACAGAGAGAAGAAAAAAGCACAATAAAGAAAGTAAGCAAGCAGCCAAGTTTTTATTTTTGTCCACATTTTTCTGGTCCCTAGACAGTTTCAAGTCCAGTGAAGACACAGTATTTTAATTTTAAATGCAATTAGACCTGGACATTTAGAGAAACCAAAGTTTTAGGAACCTGACAGGGAGGTAGCTTTACTAAGCTGCCATCTATAACTTCATATAGGTACACCACAGCACTGTCCTCTAGGCCAGTGTTTAGCACTGTCATCCTCTTGCAGAATTACTGTTCTGATAGATCCCAGTTATGGGCAAGTTCTGAGACATGGCTGCCTCTGACAGGTACTATAGATATAATTTAGCTACATCTTTTTTCCTTACTCATACTCTTCCCCCAGAAAATTTGATCCTTGCCACCCTAAATCAATCTTTTTTTTACTGTGATCATTGTGTCATTTGCCTACCTACCTCACACAGCTTTTGCAGATACCTTCATGTCACATTTAGAAAAAAAAGGAAAATCCTGGCCACCTAAAAGTCTCAGAATGTAATAAACTAAACAAAATAAATATCATTAAGAGGTCAGGAAAGTACAAATAGGAACTTTTTTTTCAAAGTTGATTTTCTGAACCTTGCAGCACTGGGACATATATCTGTATCATACAGGGTAGAAGAGAAGTCAGACCAACAAAACCTATTCTAGGATGATAAACTTATTTAATTGGAAGGCACCATGAAACTTGGTTTTTCAGGCACACATAATAAATTTGTCTTCATCTAGGTACATCAAAAAGTTGTCAAGTAAAAGTAACGTTTCACTTTATTGAGAAATTCTCATTAAATGGGGCATAGGCAATGATGGAAGATGTTCTACTGTAATACTAGACCTGAAACTCAATAAAACCTAAAGCACTGAGAGGATAGAAGAAAAGGATTTGTTTTAAAATACCTGATTCTATGGAAATAATATGAAGCTCTCTGGATGCACAGAATGGTGATTTCAGAGGAAGAATATTGCTTTCATATTATTTCAGATTAAATATCTATATGCATACACAAACACACTAAGGCATGCCTCCTTACCAGTTCTTCTACTACTTTTTTAGTAAAATTATTTAAATTTTTGGGCTGGACAGTAGAGTTAGTAGGTTGATTTGGTTTGACTGTTTTTATTTTAGTAGAGATGTCATCTAAAATTAGTTTAACATGTAAAAGATTTCACAGCCCGATTTAAAAGAATTTCATACTTGAATCATATCGATCAAGATCTTCAGCTGCTGTTCCTAACAACCAAGTTTCCCACGTATCTGCAATACTCTCATCAATCAGAGGATTGAAATATTTGGTTTTACTTTTTAAGTGAGACTCAAATATTTTAAAAAGTCTTTAGGTATTTAAAGTAGCAGAAAAACTCAAAAAATAGTAGTAATCAAGAAGAAATGCAGCTTTCAATTACTCTTAAATTATGAATAATTTTGCTCAATATTAAGAAGGGATGAATGACAAAATACATTACTGACTGTAGCATTGATGGGGGATACGTCTGGAAGACCTTAGGTGAGCTATTTCTGACCTTACAACTGCAAATATCACAAAACCTCACAACAAGGCTTTAATATTTAAATACATCCTTTCCGATATCATTCCAGGGGCTGGGCCAGTTTCCATGCCACCTCATCATAAGACTATATGGATTCTTTGCACTATGGACAGACAGGAACAACTGAGAGATTTCACCTTCCTGTGGAACATTAAGTAAAGCAAAATTATACCCTATAGCTAAGCTTAGTTAACAAAAGCCAAAACTTACGAAATTATCTTCAGTCATGGCCAAAAGTATATATTTGTTTGTCCCCAAAAAGAACAGAAATTTTCTCTTTCTTTGGTAGAATACCTCAAGTAATCATTTACTTATTTCAGAATTTAGAGGTGCCAAGTCCTTTCCCACTCCAAACCTGCTTATCCCACCAGGAGAGGCAATCGCTTGCCTGGGTTTGGGGTTTTTTTTGTTTTTCCATAGCATGTCTGAAGATCTATTTTATTCTATAAATACAAATTAGGCATATATAATCTGAAGTCGTGACAGAGACTTTATTTGATGCTATTTCCATAAAGAACCATATTAACTCCTAACACAGAATAGGTCCAATTTGGTTCCTACATTGTATTAATAGGCACTTCAGGCAACACAGATGGAAACCGAGTCACTACATTCTTTTGACAGACATACCATTGTCTGTTACAACTCATATCTTCACAATAGCACATCTGCATCCTTCCTTCTGGAATTTCAGCCACAGGTTTCTATTTTCAGACTTATATTTCTCCTTCCTTGGCAGTTATGTCTTTTCAAATGCTTATATTCACTAGAGCTTGACCTCATACCAATACACAAATTGTATGCAATGAGCCTTAAAATAATTTATAGAAATACTCCCAATCTTTGGTTGTAACAACATAATATGATTTCCCAAAGGCACAACTATGCCATCACTCATCTTTAAAAAGAGAGCTTGTCGGCATTTTCACAATGTCTGTGTCCTTACATAATTCTGTCAGGTTTTTCTAAATATCTGGACATACAACCATAAACATAACTGTAGCCTTATCTACCACCTGTATCAGCATCAGTTTCTCTCTTTGACCAGGCCATTATCCAGATATTGATGAAGAGTAAGATGTTCTAATCTTTGTATATAAATAGAATTATCAAAGTTTAAAACCTGAAACTAATGCATTTAATGTTCAGTGAAATTTTGTTTATAAATGCTGAAATTAAAAATACTATAGAAGTCTAAATATACCAATAAGAGATTTCAAGTCCCACAGATTTCAAAGGTATTACAAACCTCCCACGTTTTTCAATGCACAACAAAATTAACTATGTGTGATTTCCAAAAGTCTTGTCTTTTGTAGATTTTGGCATCTAAGAAAACAAAATTTCCAACCGAATCTGTTCCCTGCACAGGACGTAAAAGGAATCTGCATGGATAGATTGACATTTCACAATACCTACTTCTCCACTGGCACATTTTTAGAATTTTCTTTTTTTACCTAACTGCCTATTTTCACAAGACTTTTGTGTACACATAACTTTGGAGGGTTTTTTAGGAGACATGTACTTCTATCAACTTCTGCTGAAATTATTCAGTAACGTCAGTAATTTTAGAAATTTTGAAACTGGTAACTTAAGAGAAACAGATTTGCCTGTTCAAATTCTCATACAAGTCTGATTAGTTATCACTTATCCATAGAAAAATGAACTTTAAATCAGCAAAGAATGAAGGCATTTTAAAAAGTCTATCTAGTTGTTCAGCATAGAGCACTAGGGAAAAATCAGCTTTACAGACATCATCCTTATGCTCTTTGAGGCACTCATTATATACACTAGCATGCAACTTCCATGTTTTGTATGCCTTCTTGAGCTAACAGTTACTAGAAGCAGTCTAATTACAGACACACGGAGTTCATAGTTCACCATCCATTAAATTACCCTTCTTTCTACAGCTGAATTGGATCATTATTTAAATGTAGCTTGGATAACCTCAGGATCAGGATGAACTGAAACATCTCTTTAGCTATTGGTGAAGAAGCAGGGTAAATTAACCAGAGAAGCCTGGGATTTCAGTGATTTAGGGGGGTTGCATGGTTTTCTAAGTGAACAGTGCAAGCTCTTCCTACAATGACCTCTCCTTCTCAGAAGTTTCTAGAAACTTACAGAAAAAAAACATCAATATGGTCAATACCTGTGACTTACTCCACAGTGCCAGATGCAGAAGAATGACTCTGTAGAACTGCACCACAAATTAGTTTTAGAAAAGTATCACATGAAGGGCTGTATTGTGTCTCTCCTCTACCACATTTAAACTTTAGAAAGTATGGATACTTATATATAAAGGTATTTCATTTATTATGGACAATATGGGATGAGGATAGAAAATCATACTTTCTTAAAAATCCAGTCAGGACTGAGATTCCAGAGCTGGCTGGTGCTGCATGTGTTGCCTGGGAAGGGTGGCAGTGGCTGAGGGCAGGAGCACCAAAGCAAGGGTGCATCCTTGGCAGCTGCCGTGCTCCAAGGCTGTGTTCAAACACACACCACAGCACCCCCTCACTTAGCCCACGGCCCTCTACTTGTACTTCTGGCAAATAAACCCTGCCCAGTTTTTCCAGATGGCGTGGACTATAAATGCAGGATATGTTGGCTTCCTACATGACAGCAATACTGTTAGCCAGTGTGATTCTGCACATTAGTTTCAAAAAATGCTTTGAAAGGTGGTATCATTTCTTATAAACATTTACTCTTTCTGTTTAGGACATATTCCAAAACTTGAAGAATTTTAGCACTGTAGCTATGGGTACACTGCTTCACAAACCGTGCTTTAAACTGGCAATTTATCTTGTTTAAAAGTAAAATGTTCATTTTCCCCATTACATTCAGCCAGAGCTTATGTCTCCATCTTCTTTTGACCAAATATCTAGAGTATCTAGATTTTTTTAAGAAATGCTAACAATTATTTTCACAGTCACACTGAGTTCTGAAATAACTTATTCAAAGACAAAATATTAATTAAATATTCCCGAGCACACATTTCCATCAACATATGGAAGAATAAGTCAATTGAATAAGTCAATTAAATAAGTCAATTAAAATAAATATGTAGTATTGAAATAAGTCACAGTGAATTCATAATGAATGGCATGACAAGAGTCCAATAAAACTTTATCACTTAAACCAGCAAGTAAAGATAATCATGGACTAATCAAACCTCTAAATACTCAGGTCTTAGCACTGACAGCTTGCAGGTGATAATGTTATATTTTGAACCTATCAAGAAGATGACCACCCTCCACCTCTTCTTTGAATTTTAATAATAAAAATGTGGCATTTGACTATTTTAAGATTTGAAAGAGGATAAGTAAGGGATAGCAATAAGAATATTTGCCATCATCTTACATATATAGTCAATGCTATACTTCACTATAGTAACTTGACAAATGTTTAATGACTGCTATGCAGCAAAAATGTTTATAAGAAAGAAAGAAAAAATTTCATCTCTAGAACTCCATGCCTGCATTTCAGCTGGAATAGTAATACAGTTCTGGTTACTGTCCTGGAAGAGAAGGTAACAGATCCCACCAAGGATATGGGACAAAATATCGAACAAAAGAAAACTAGGATCTTCAAAAGTTAGTAACTGACAGCTTTGAGGCTAGAGAGTCGTGGAAGAGATGAAAAGAGTTCTGCAGTGGAGAAAAGAAAAAGTCAAGCATGGCATTTCATAGCTAGGGTTAGGATTCAAAGTGGGAAAGGGGAGAAGGTATTTACATACATGCATGCTTATTTTTTTTATGTACATACACACAGCATGAAGTTTCACCTAACTTAAACATGGTTATAAAATTCCTTGTAGCTACCTCAAACCTCTGCGGAGCACAGTATATCGTGTAGAAAGACATCCTGGATCTAAACAGGATCAAGATTTTGAAAATGTAACAAGGCAAAGGCAGCAGTATTGACACTGCTGGAAAATGGAAAGATGTCACTGCCAGCACTACAGCCATCAAAAAGATTGCAGTGTTCACTTAGATTCTCTTTAAGATCCTAATATACATTCCATATTAGTAGCCGTATTAAAATTTTTCTATTCAAAACTATCTGATAGGATTTTGTCTACTGAACCTTTTAAACCATAGTGGTTCTTATATTCCAGGGCATGATAAAATAAACTGATTTTAATACCGGGCACATGAAAATAACTCTTACATTTTATTGAAACAATTTCTTTGTTCCAATAGGAAAATACTGGTTTTATCTGTAGAAACTGTAATGTTTCACGCAAAGAAGCTACATCTCTATATTTAATTTTCATCAGCACAGGAAGTACAACCCTCTCAGAACACACCACAAAACTGGTAACTGTGTGCTTGTTGGTAGCACCTGAGGTAGCTGCTCCTGTGACCTACTCAGTGTCCTGGAAAAGACTAAAATTACAGTTTCCAACTCCCAGTTGGAGCTGTTTTCTGTTGTGCTTTTTCCTTCCCATCCTGGACCCCCTACCTGTACCTGCTCCTTTTTTGATGAAATCTCTTCTCAGCAAGGTCTTCTATGGTACTCACCTCTTAGAGCAGTGCCTGCTGATTTCTCCAGGCCATCAGTCACCAACAACTGAAACTACTAACAGGAAGCTCATCCTACCAAGCTCTCTAGACTCCAGCGCTAGAGCCCTGTTTTAAGAAAAAACACACTGTTATTTATTGGTATACCAGCAGGCCCATCATCAGCCTTCCTCTAGGTAGCTATTCTGCAGCCTGTTCTGATAGGAAACATCTATTAAATCCACACTAAAACAACCTCTCCACCACCAATTTATCTACATCTCCTATCTACTGCATCTGGCAGGAATAACAAGACACAGCTGGGCTTACAGCTCACATAAGGGCAGATTAAGTTCCCACCCTATCTAAGGTTCTGGATGTTTGCTTTACATGGCTTTTTCTTCTGCTTCTCATACTTAACTATTGCATTGTTTTTTAAAAATATGTAAAGTTCCCTGATACTCTATCTGGCAACCTGAAAAAGAAGTTTATCACAGGCCCGCACATGCTGAAAGCACTCTTCTGCTTTTGAATTCTACTTAATGAATTCTACTACTAAATTAATTCTACTTGAGTATGATCTTAAATGTTGCTGCTTTTGTTTCAGAGTGGAAGAAGAGCTCTTTACAGCTGCACCTGTTTGTATAATAGACATTACCTCCTTCCACAGACTTCACTTTCCCTTGAATAAAAAAAATACTAAATGTTTCAACTTCACAGAAATCTTGGTGAGAGCTTTAAATGACTGAATCAAATACATATTAGTAGATAACATTTTAAATGCTGAAATGTACTAAGATGAAACTGTCTAACAGAAGGTGAACAAGGGGAGTTTTTAGAGTAACACAGAGTGAGATCACTCCTTGTACCTGTGAAAACAAGAGAAAATGCAAAACAGAATCAATTTAACACTTTGTTTGAATGGTCTCTCCAATAATGCACTGAATTGTGCTTAAATCTTGCAAAGACATATATTGTGAGTTAACTGAAGTTCAAGCAAATGTCACAAAGGTATCTTTTAAGATGTAATAGACAAATTAGTAAAAAATCCTGTGTGTTCGTTATTCATTCCACAATACATCCTGGATGTTCAAGATACCTTCTAGAATTTAGCAGGTACAGTCACATCTCAGCACATAGTGCTTGCACACTGTCACACAGCATGAGCCCAGTGAAGTGTCAGGATTCACAGGAGAGTGCACAGCCTCCAGGGAACAAACTCACACCTGACTCCTTGGCTGACATCAGGGAACTGCCTTTCTGCCCCTGCTCCCTCTCTCCATAGATGAACGGGAATAATGGCAAAATAAATACTGCTAATGGCCCTTTATTTTATTCTAGAAACTATAGTATTGACATTCCCCCCTATCACCACCTCATCTTTTAACACCTGCTTTGCAGAAAATCCAAGCCCTATATACATATATTACTCTTACTTAGATTCAATTAACTGTTGATTATATAAAACTTTGGCTTGTAATCAGTTTAGAGGGATATAAATTAAAAAAAATTAGATGTCACTCTATTATTTCTGAAGTGTTCAGAGTTGTGGATATGTAACATAATGTTGAAGTATAATTGAAAGTGTCTTTATAGTCAATATAATGAGAAATAATTGCTTGTGTCAAGGAAAAGCTAGATATTACAGGAGAGTGAAATAAGAGTTAAGATATTCTCCTGCCCAAGAATAAGGGTTCATCTATGAAAAGCAAAGGGAAAACACATCTGAAAGCTAATTCTTCCTTTCAGCTCTGTACAAAATTTGGATTAAATGATTTTGAGTTGTTAGCCAAATGCAAAGGCAGTACTACACACAACTGCAGCAGAATATGGCAAAAGAAATGTAAAAATTCCTAAAAGGAAGTACCAAACCAGCTTCGATATTCTCAGGACCTGACTCAAAGCAATAATTTTAAATATATATCTGTGCTGTGTGTGTATATATATATATATATATATAGTGTGTATATATACAGCTATTAAATCTATAAATTAATGAACACAACTTTGGATGCTGAGTGACTAGTGGGAAGATCAGATCCTATTCTATTTTGAAAACTACTACTAGTCCTCTCTGCTGTCCTGAATAATATTTTCAGCCACCAATTGTTTTCACTTCTCAACCCTGAACAGAATAGGTTATAATATGATCTCAGGTCTGGCAAATAACCATTTAGGTTAAGCACTAATGGTAACCTTGGTATGGATAGGTGATGTCAGGACCCAAATTATGATAGCAGTTCAAGAAATACCATGTTTAAATACAATACTCTACATAAAATGGTAAAAGATGAAAAAAAAGAAGCACAATAATCCGAAGGCCATTCTACAATAAATGAAATCTAGTTCCACTAAAAAAGACTACTTGCCTCTTAATTTATATATAACAAATTGGATGTATCAAGTTAGACATTAATATATTTAGAAAGCAACATCATACTCTCATAGGTAACTGATATCTTATTTATATGTTCTTCCATTACACTAAAACATGTTGATAGATACCAAAAATATCTGCACTTTTAGGTGTCTCTAATTTTGAATTAATTACTTAACATCTAGCTTTGCTGCCTATTCCTACTGTGAACACACACTTAGTGGTTCTCATAGCAACCAATTTGTATTTAATAATGTAGCAGAATGACTTATTAGACCTACATTAAAAGCTATATTTGATACATGCAGTAGCACATAATAATAATAATAGTTTTTGATTAAATTAGTCAGCTTGGTACAGAAAATAATTGAATCACAGAATCTCATACATCAGAGAAAGAAAGACATATTATTTCATCCAGTACATCTACCTACTAATGCATAATTTATCTTAGAATATATTTTGAAATTTTTGTCTAGCTCAATTTTAAATGTCTCCAATAATGATACTTTCATTGCTTTTCTCCAAAGCTTAGCAAATCTTTTCAAGAGAAAGTTTTTTTCTAGTGATGATTAATTGAACTAACCCAAGAAATTATTTGTCTTCTTTAGGTATTAATAGATATCAACAATCTCATCAAATCAATCCCAGGTTTTATCCTATTTTTTCATATATAAAAAATAATAGTTAAAATATATCAATGACACACAGGCTTTTTTTCTCCAAATTACTGGCAAGGATGTTGAAATTGCAATCAGATGAGCACCTGTCTTACAAATAAGCTCTACTCCTTTAGCCAGACTCTCCATAAAGAGAGCATAATTCAAAGACCTTAACTCATGATGAAAAAAAAAGATTTTACAGTAAATACCACAGTTTGGGTTGTATCATTTTAAAAAGGAAATTAAAAATAGCATTAAATGAGGGAGCTGTGATGAAAAGGGAGAGATCAGAACCATTCTCCCAGGCAACAGACAAAACTGACTAGTCAAAATCTCTCATTAGAACAGACATTTATTTTAAACCTGAAAACTAACTTTGCCAAATGGTGTTCTCCTAGTCAGATTTTCTTGTGTACAGTGCAAGAGATATCTTTGTTAAAAAGATCTAAAGCCCTGAAAGAACATAAGTAGTTGAAATTACAAAGATGTCTAACTCATTAAAATATGCAAGCTTCATAATCCTCACTTAACACCTTAAATGCCAAAATTCTTACAAATACAAGCTTTTGATGGAAGGTTGTGGAATTCTGCTAGCAGGTTTCCTTCCCCTTTCAGTCCTTATCTCCCCTTAAATCCCAAAAATATCCATGTTCCCTGAACAACTGGCTTAGGAACTTCATTAAAATATTATTTTGGCACAAAGTCAGGAAAGTACAGTGAAAACACAGCACCTGAGTATCTTCATGTGAGGAGATTCAGACTCAGCTCTTGCCCCTGTCACAAAATACACCCCCAAACACAGTGACAGAGGCTCGTGTAGGACAAAGGATGCTCGAGATCTCTGCAGGAAGGCACAGTGCTTTACAAGGAGTGCAAGATTAGCTGGACTGGAGAAGTGGCTGAGTAGAAGTCACAATTCCCTTCACAGGGGTCCAGACACTCAGGAGAGAGAAACCTATTTCGGTGATAACACCAATCATTGCTTAACATAAGGTGCATAAAGCTGTCCTGGGAGCAAGGGGTAGAGTCAACCACTCAACCACTCTTCTCTGTCCAGTGACTTTCCATAAAAGTCTTTAACACATTCATAGCCCTTAGAGATTTTAAATGGCTCTTCTTTAACATGAGAAGCACATTTACCCCCTGTAAATGTGTAGCTATGACTCTTTTCTGGAGATAAGAAATGATTTTTAACCTTTCAGGTGAAGCTTTGTAACTGAATACATGAATGACTGCTTTAATTGTTGTGCTTATGGATAAAAAACTCAGCAATATAGGTGCTTGTGACCATAAATTGAGAATATGTGGAATATATTTTAGATATAAAGAGAGAATGACAAAGCAGAATGGAAGAAGACAATGGCAGCATTTTTCTGAAAAGTGAACCAGTGCAAAATGGGAATGTGTGTGGTAGGAAAAATTAGATTATATAATAATAGCTATGATTTTTTTTTTTTTTAGGACTGTCAATAAATTTTAATGATCTTTTTTGCCAATTGATTTTATTGTACCTAATTTCTGGAGTAAAAGAATCTATCCCCAAAACAAACAAAAAAGACCAAAACCTGCCAATATAAAGATCTAGACATAAAGATTACCACAATAAATATGTACATTGTCCTTATTCAATGTCAAAGGAAATAGTTCAGGCACAGCAGGCCATCCTACTTTCAAAATCCAGTGAGGGCTGACTCTAATTGTGGTCCTACCCAGGAAAAAAAGTCTTGGTCTCCTTTTGAGCTTATATCCCTGTCTCAGTTTGATGCCAAGTAGTCTCATCAGAGAGCTAAGCTTGTACTTCACGTTTCAAAATACCTATCAGAGGTGGCTCACCCAAAACTCTAAACTTCTATGAATCCCATCTGAAGGGCCTGACTTAGCCCCTAAACTGCACAGTTTAGACAATTAGCTCAGGCCTGTGGGTGCCACACTGAGAAACAGCTGAAACTCAAACATCACATGTAATATTTCTCTGTTCCTTAATTCCAAGGTCTTTACTGCAACTGATTCTGAAATCTCACCCCAGGTAATGGCCAAATGACAAGGAGATAGTCTCTGTCTTACTGCACTACAGTAATTGGTAATTACATTCTCATTGCCAGGAATCCTGCCCTCAGATACAATTAATTAAAACAGTTGTGGAGAGAAGTTAATACAGGGACTCACAACCAGGTTTGGAGCAAATAAATAAAAGGCAGGGCAGAAGAAAACATAAAAATTGCACAACCCAGGTTCAGATTGCAAAGATGAGAATTGTAAAAAAAATCATCCTCCCCCCCCCTGCAAAGACTTTCTGCTTGTAATTGAGAAAATCTAAACTGGAAGACAATAAATCTGAAACAAAATCAATATAACCTTATAGTGTGATTTATAATGAGACACTTTTCAAAGGAAACTGGCACTTTAAAAGCCAGGCTTTTCTCTCTGATTGAAGGTTTTCACCATGAAAATGTCTGGCTAAGAAATGGCAGGTTTACAGGGTAGGCAGCAATTGCTCATTAGGTGAAAGCAAAGCTTAATCCAAAATTACTTTTTCAGATTTTTATATAGCCCATTTGAAACAAAGCCCCATTTTGGGGCTTCCTACCAAGGGTATCCTTGTGCACAGAACAGAAACAGTAATCTTACATTAAGCAAATGCTTCTCATAGTAGCTGTCTAAACAGTCTCTTGAAGAAAAAAATTTTTTATTGTAGTAAAAATATTAAAAGCAGTGTATTGCATTTTGTTATTTATTTACTATACAAATAAAAAGAAAAAAAATCTATGTATTAAAGTGGGCAAATTCTTGCAAAAACCAAAATTTTTAGTAAATAATTCAAAGGGTTAAAATTCTGTTATATTTTTGCTTTAGATGGTTTATTTTCTGCAAAGGATAAAAATATCCAAAATATCTGTTATAATTAACAGGTGGCTCTTTATAGCAAAAACACTAAAACAGAAGTAGCAACAGCTGTGAAGGAGGATATCAAAATCAAGAATATTAAGAAGAAGCATCATTTGTTTTTATAAAGAGATGTTTATTTTGTGATAATGGTTGCAATTAATATCAGCATATGCTAGAGTGTTCATGGAATCAGTAATTAATGTAGCATTAATTTCAATGGGTTTTTAAATGCATTTGCAACGCTACACATATTCAGATCTACCATCAAACAGAAACCAATTTTGCTTAATAAATCAACAGCCTCAAACATATTTTTCTATAACATGAATGTTACAGGTATGTCAGTTAAGGCTTGATTTTAATAGTAATAACAGAAGGAAGTACTTTGTGCTCCTAATTGAATAGTTCAGGCATTTAAAATATTGATCATAGGGTGTGAGGTGTAATTACTTAAGCTAAGAACAGCTGTGAACAGACATCATTAATGTTCATCTACCATAATTTATGCTTGTAGCAATATGGCTCTTTTCAGCAAAATTTAAATTAAAGAAAGCTAGATTTAAATCTGAAAGTGAAGAAAGTGAAGATCGTTGCATGAAAAATTATACCATACTGAGCTGTAAATGGCATAACCCCACCACAATTATTGCAGCCTCTAAAGTTTAACTCTAGAGCTCTCAGTTAGAGTGAGGATAGTTAAACATGTAGCCATCTAACAATAATTAAGACTTTTTCCTTCTGCTATGCACCTATTAAATGGTCTCAGTGGTCTTTCCAATCATGAATGAATGAACTGAAACACACTGTGAGGTACAGTAGGTTAGTAAGGGTTCGTTCTCATCACATGGATGAGAAAACTCAGGCATAAATGCAGTGCAGGGTGGTCTGAAAATTAATAAATTGATAAGTGGCTACAAAGCAGTATAATATCTAGTGCCTTGACATTTATTGGGTGTGCAAAACACATGTAATCCACACCAGCTTATATTCTGAGGAAGTCAAAATCAGATCCTGCTATAAACAAAGGTAATTCACTGGAGAGATATTTGCACTCTATCTGGACTAATGTCAGTGAATTATATGGTGTATTGGTTCTTTTTTACTTTTGAAAAAAGGCTCCTGTCAGATTTCGCCACTCCTGTGGCCTGCCATGTATCTTTAACTGCAAAGCAAATGACTGAAAGCAATCCTTACTTCAAAACAGCCAAGCTGCAAAATATGCACTGTGGCCTTAAATATCAGCAGTCCAAACAATAATTTGGGAATCTGTTTTTTAGTCTGTCTGTGTGTGGATGATATCTTCCCTATAGCCAGTTTCTCCCCTGCCTTCCCAAAGTCACAAATCTCCCTCTTTCTCCATCTTGTCACACAGGGTTGCCTGCTAAGAGTGGTGAAAAGACTCCTGCCTGCAAACTGAAGCTAAAAATAGCTGAAACATACCCTGAAGAATCGGAAGAAATCCCCACTCTTGAATCCAGCCCCAAAATTATTAAACAGGGCAGACTGCTTAGACTGCCTAAAGGCACGGGTGTGTTTTACAAGTGTTTGTAATTAGATTCTGAAACTCTGTCACAAAGAAAGTGCCTGCTCACACTTAGCACCTTGACAAGGGTCACAGCTGGGACATAAAGTTTCGACCAACCATGGTGAAATTATGTCTACAGCAGATGTCCTGAGCTCACATTTCCCCTATAGTGAAATCAGTCTAGTATTTAAGCAGAGAAAGTTTAATGTCTTCTACAGCCAGGGACCATGATATGTCCTTAACCTGGAAGTTCAGGTATGGTCCAACACTTCAGAGCTGCCTACACACGGAGGCATCAACTCATGGAGTTTTTACTGTTGTGAGAATTAGAGTGAGAAAAAAGAAGCTTGAGTTGCTCTGTGGCCAGTCTGATAGGGTTGAAGTAGTTCATGAATCCCAAATTATTTCATTTTAAGAAGAAGAATCTCTTGCCTAAGACTGCAGCTGGGGAACCATTTTCTGATGTAGAGCTGTAATAACTCATACTAAATGCCTACTTACTCCCAGGGAGGCGACAGACACAGAAAATGATGCCTTTTCCCCCAGCAAGACATTTTTATCATGGAAAAGATCTTTCCTTAAATTTCTTAAAAATGATGAGGTATTCTGATTCAGAAGCTTCAATGATTCAGGAATTTAAACTGGGAGAAGTTAATAAATTCCTTTCCTGTCTGACACAAACTACTTTTTTCCCCTTGTTTTGATGTTTTTTTCGGTTGTGTTTTTTCTTTCTCTTGTGAAGAGGAGAGCAATAATTTATTACATTTGATGTTACCTTGCAAGAATTGAACAATATCTATGGAACTACAGAGCCATTACCAGAATGTTCTAGCTCAGAACTATTTCAGGCAGGCAGCAGATATTGTATGAATAGTATCCTAAAAGCTCTTTTTTGTCTTCTTTGAAATTTAGCACATTTTAACTTTTAGACAGGATTGCATGTGCTTAAAATTCAGAGGCAAGAAATGCAACTTGACCTCTAAATTCAGCAATAACCAGACTGGGTTTTGTTAGCATACAGACAAAGTAAGTTGCTCGTTGCAGTCGGTTAAGGAAAGAATCACATTAAAACTGTGAAAGAGTGATTTTCTAACTGTATTTTGTTCTTTGATTCTTTCTTGTTCTTTGATATGCAATATTTGAATGAGGGCTACATTAGCCGTGGACTTATCTGTATAAATATTTAACATGTCCATGTTCTCTTGGAAACTAAATGCCAATGAAATCATAAAGTTGCTGTAATGGTTTAAATTACAACTTTAGATAAGAGAAAATGTCCATTCTTTGATGTTAATGGAAAAATATGGTTATTACATATTATCATTACTGTGGTTTCATTTTGAGACAAAGTTTACCTGAACAAATACAAATTTATTAACAGAAACTTCTGAATGATTTCTCCTCACTTCATTTTCAGGAAGCAACTAGGCATTTCAAGGATACTGTTGCAGGCCTTGTGCGAGCAGTTTGAATTACCTGAGGCAGGCCAGCCCTGGATAAAGGAGCAATCAACAAGATTTGGCATTTCCTTCAGATCTTTGTATAGGAATATGAAAGGAAGGGCCTGAGCTCCTGAGAGGGGTGCATGTGACAGCACTGCCCTGTGCCATCCTGCTTTGTTGCTATTTGTACTCTGTGGAAAATGGCAGGAGAAAGACCATCACCAAGGACCACTGCACCCACTACTAGAGGGTACCTAGACAACTGAACATAATGTCTTTTCAATGCAAAGTACGTGTATGAGCACAGGTGGGGGGAAATAAAAAGGAGAGATGAAAGAACTCCCCCAGAATATTATCTGCAAATGCCATTGCTCACCACCACTGACCAATGCCCAACCTGTCTCACAGCAGCAATTGGCCCCTCCCAGCAAATTCCCTCCATCTTATATACTGAACATGACAATCTGTGGTACTGAATATCCCTTGGCCAGTTCAGGTCACCTTGTTCCCCCCTAGCTTCTCTGAAAGAAGAGAGACCCTGAAAAGTCCTTGACTTCAGGTAAGTTCTGCTTAGCCACAACCAGAATAATGTTGTCAACATTATTCTCATACTGGATCCAAAACACAGCTCTGTGCCAGCTGCTAAGGAGAAAATGAACTCTATCCCAGCTGAAACCAGGGCAGACATACATTTGGAGGCTGTCAAGCCCTGAGGTGTAAGCACACATCTATCCTTGTGCAACAGCAAAGCCCTTGTGGCTGTGAGTCAACTCAGAACCATAGTCTTGCCAGTTCATGAATAACATCAAATAGGAGAAACCACCATTGAAAACTGGACATGGACAAATGGATAGATAAATAGGAGTGGTCAGCCTGGAGAGGTCCCCAGTTACCAGTGCAGGGCGTAAGGCAGCTGTTGACTTGAGTCAGGGACAGTCTTTTTCAGAGAGAATCCAGTGTGGAAGGCCTCTCTGTTCTGAAAATTATAATAAAGATATACAGAAAGTATGTGGAGTAATTATTCATAAGAGGTTTCTTCTACAGTTTAAGCATAAAGACAAGCTACAGTGGGGAGTTAGCTTTTGGTGCCCATATCTCAGCATCTGCCACCAGCATGTCCCAAAAAAGAGTATTAAAGAACCAAACCACCACAAGCTATTCAAATTCCACACACTGATGTGGTTCCTACATGGCTCTCAACTTTATACATACTGACAATTTCATTCAATATCTCTTCTAGCATGTGAGGTGAACCATGAATTGTACTTCCCTGTGAACAAAGCTTTCTTCACATACATCTAGCTGTCAATCATCCTTCTTTAAATGAAAACCAGATTTCTGGTGGAAAAAAAATACTGCAGATAGAACTGCACACATTAAGAATTTAATCTAGTAGGCCTAGACTCCAATCCATGCAGATGTAATTGAAAGATTAGGGTCATAAAACATGACCACAGTACCTTCCAGAGTCTCCTTTTTTATGAAGATGATTCTTTTGTAATGATAGTTTCCTTTCCTCAAACCAGACTGTTGCTGAAAGCTGTAAGTAGTTGAAGGTCTTTATTAAATACTTTAAAAAAAAAAAATCAAGAGCTACTACCTACTACTGTAACCTATTTATTGCAAATAGACATTTTTAGATTAGAGTTAGCCTTTTGCTAATAATCTTAAAAAAAGTAATTTCTATTCAAAAATATGAGACAAATAGAGTGCTTTATTTTATTATTATTTCATTGTGGTGTAATTTGAATTTAACACATTTGAATCCATCAAAATGTTTCTCATTTCTGGCCTTAAAATTACTGATTCTTTTATGCTCTGATAATATTTAAAAACTATTGGGGTACCATTTATCCCAAATAGCCCAGAATCAGATTGCCAAGTGTTGAGGCTATCATGTTAAGAAAAAATAATGTTTGTTACTGGTCTTTACTGTCATCTATTTACCAGTTTTAACAGGAAGCAATTTTGCTGACTAATAAGTGTTTTGATTTATGCCTTTGCTTTTACACAGATACTAACTTCGAGGTGGAGTAAGTGCTTTATTCATTTTGCACTCTTAATAATATTTTCAGATTTGAGGACATTTACTGGCCATTCAGCTCACTCACAATATGATAAAAACCACAACGTGATAAAAACTCCACAATAAAGGCTCAGCAGCAGCTGCAGCACCTGTTCAGTTATTGTCACTGACAAGAATCAAACTGGGCTTTCCAGTACTCGGTCTTCCAAAAGCAGATGTTCTTCTTCAGCAATACTAATACTTAAGAATTTTCTCAGTAAACAGCTGGTATTTTATCATGGATTCCTCTTACCATTACAATGCCACACAAAAGCACTTGCAGCAGTCCTTCTCCATGGAAAAGAAGATGTGACACTTTCATACCAAGCAGGTGACCAAGCTCTGGCACAGGTCACCTGGAGTTGTTGAGTCTACCTCCTTGGGGATATTTAAAAGCCACTTCGGCATTGTCCCTGGTAAGAGTCTAGGTGGCCCTGCTAGAGGAGGAGCAACTTGTACCAAATGACCTACAGAGGTCCCTCCCAACCTCAGCCACTCTGTGATTAGCAATCTTTGCCATTATTTTTTTCTAAATTGTTTTCAACAGATGTAACTACAGTTCTTCATGTGGGCTGCAGAGCAGTCAGGAAGTTGTGCATTGTGAGTGTGGCTCAAGGAAAACCTTGAGATCAGCCTAAGCCAAAGCTTTCCATGGCTGAAGCTATAGCACTGAATTGAGCCACAAAGACATTTAGGCAAATTAGGCAAACCAATTATTTTACAGCCAAACTTCTTAAAGCCTGTATTGGATTTACCTCCCCAGGAGCTTATCTACATAGTTAATCTAAAGACAACAGAAAAACTCCATTTGATTTCAGGAAGCTTAGCCACAGCTTTCTGGTTGACTCAGCTGCACAGCATTCAGAAAAGTTGGGCAAGACATTTCTGGAAACATGAGTTGCACAACTCAAATAACTTTTGAAAAAACTAATCACCGATGTACAGGACCTGTATTGCCAACATCCACCAGTTTGGTTATGGTAGGGGTATGACAGATGAGAGGTGAAGTCAAAGGGTGTTTCCCATATATCTTCCTCTATATAAGTGGTTAATCTTCCTCTATTTCAAAGGGAATATTTTCTTTTCCTCTGTTTTGGTTTGTTTGTTATCTCTGAAACACCCACACTCTCTCCTCTCTTCACAGATCATTATAGTGCACAGGCAATTGCTTGCTGTGACTTTGATTTGACAGCTGCTTATTAGACATTTCAGAGTTTGCCATAAGCTGCTACCACTGAGGCTGTGTTGTTTTTTTCTCACTTTAAGCCTCCATGTTTCTCAGTTTTTCAGCCATTGCTACATGTTATTTAAACTGAGCTATTAACAAGCAAGAATATTCATAAATACTTGACTTTTCCTTCCCCTCTTCTTTTCCAGTCTTCACAATCAAAACACAGAGCAAGGAAGTAAAACTCAGGTGAAGCAACAACTAAATTAATATACTTTCTGATTTTCAAATGCACATCTTTACCTCTGCCTTCCTCCCACACATACTGTCCAAACTCTGTTGCCCAAGGGTGCATTTCTTGGCCTGAAATCTATGTCAAACCATGATGACCAACAACTCTTTTTTTTTGTTAAATAACACGATGGTAAAGGAAAAACACTGTTCAAAGGCACAGTGTCTTGACTAATCTAGAGAAGTAACAGAGATGCTGAGTGAAAGCTTCTGGTTCAAACAGGTTATTTTATCAAAAAACTTCATAATCATCAACATGTTTTGCTCATTTTTCTTGAATTTTTTCAAGTAGCTGAAATGGAGAAAACAAAAGTTAAGGCAACAAAATATTAGCCTAGATTGGTGTGTATTTTCTATGTTTCAGTTTGAACTATACTTTTAACATTTCTTGCAACTCAATAATCAAGAAAACCCACAAGGAAATCTATACCAGAAAAAACCTGCTGAAATACAAACGACAGCTCTCACTGGGGGATGAAGATAACACTTCATTCAACATAAAATAATACTTTTTGGGTCTTCTAAATTATTCAATATAGAAAGCTGTTAAATTGCCCTTGGCTGTTAACCAAAGTGCCAGCAAAAAAAAATTTATCATGATTAAACATGAAGTAACTTTGGAAAAAAAACATGTTGTGTAATGAGCTGTTTATAGAAAAGATGAAGAGTAATTAGTTGTTCAGATTACTTGTCAGGTTTTATCCTATCATCAACTGTCCAAGATGAATCTCTGAAGGAAGTACAGTGTATTTAAGATAGTGTATTTTTCCCATGAATTTAAACATAAATTTTGTTAAAACATTTCCTCTCTTCGTAGGTTTAACAGTGCAAAAAGTACAGACTAAAAACTATGCATTTGTTGCACCTATATTTAAGTAGAGCTATTTGGTTTTAATGGAATAAATAAAGTCAAGAATAAATGGTCATTTTGGAGATATGAACAAAATACATTATTTTATACTAATGCCACCTTTATAAAAATCACACAAGTGGTTTGTGCAATATCTGTGTTTCTGATTCAGGAGTTTCCTACTATCTTGGGTGATGCCTAGTGCTCTTGAAACTTTTTAATTCATTCTAACTGCAGCTGTTCATGCAGTCTATACAGAATTACAGTATCTGTTTAAGCAGTCTGGACTGACATTTTTCTCCTTTGTCAGTCTGTTTCAACCATGCTTCTTAAACAGTTCAGAGACCCTGAGTAGATTTCAGCATTCACTGTTGCTTATTATTCTTAAAGAAGAAAGCAAACCACAGATCCAGATCCAGAACCACCATGAGTTTGTGATTCTGCTGGTAGCAAAACACCCAGCTCTGATATCAACAAAGAGATCACTGATGGCAAAAGAAAGTGCCATTGGTGTACTTCCACCATCATATTTAATGAATGCAGTTCTGAAGCCAGAACTAATTTCACTGAGCTAGGCAATACCACCATCAGTTTTGGAAAAATTTCATGGATTTTCTTCCTGGGTGCATTTTTGGCATCCAAATACTTTTGTAACTCTGTTCTTTGCGCCCAAAAGAAACCCAAGCCTATTTGATAGGTTTTTGCCTGGCTGAAGTGAAATAGCATATTAAGACAATCTGCATAGTAATGCTGCATGAGATTTATTTCTCCAAAGATTTTATTTTTGTGAGATGCAAAGCTTAGCTAGTTACTGAATAGTGCAGAGTGAGACAATTCTATAACAGCTTCGTTTCTGTGGAAGATCATACTTTTAATTTTACCTATTTTTGTCTTAAAAAAGCAGAGTGTTTTTGTCAATATCCTTGCAGTAAGTAAACTCCAATATTTTAAAAATTCTTATATCTCACAAAATGTTGTTTGTTTACTGGTACAAACTAGAGAAATTATTCAATGCAAGCAAATGACTGGCTGTTTTATTTAAGAGTTACAAGAGATAAAGTATTGTCAAGGTATCTGACAGCTGTTTTAATAATTCATGCTTCTTTTTCCTTTTGAAAACACAATCTCTGCAACACTATGAATTATTCTTTTCTTTCTTACCATGATACTAGATAAGTTAAATTCAAACACTCTATGGTGCAAGGTAGCAAATTGCAGTTGTTCAAAATCAAAGGCATTTTGACCTTTTTTTTCTCAACAGGCCTAATGAGGGAGCAAATTTCTATTACTATGAAGTAATAAAATATAGTCACTTTTATTAATAACAGCAACTCAGAGGTTTTGGATGTGAAAGCACACATAAGAGCTGGTGGGGTTTCTTGCCTATTTTTCCACTCAAACTAGTGTGACACTGACCTGGAAGATTTCTTTCAGTCCTGTATTTCTATAAGAAGAAATCGGCATCACCAGGCTGTGAGGTCCTTGAATATCAAATCAGGTTCCATATTTTCAGCCTTATATTATACCTACATGTACTCTTCAACACAAAGTCCAGACTTTCAAGATTTGCATTTACCCTTGAGTGGCTTGCATGCTTCACTCAGACAGATGCTGCAAATAATCTGTTTCTGTAAGCTAGTAATATACTGTACCATTGCCTGTGTCAGACACCACACTGTAGGTGAATCAAATACAATTGCCGTGCAGGTGACAAAAAACTAATGATCAGAGCCATGCTTTACAATTATTCTAACAATTTTTTTCAGTATTCAGTCTAACTTCCTCTCTCAAGTCAAGAATTATGCAGAGTACCCCATCAATAGAGTAATAAAATAGAGATGTTGAACAAAATTCCAACCACATTACTGAAAATATTCATAATATTATACTACCCTATGGATACTGAAAGCCTGGTCAGAGAGGAATTCTCAAATATCAATGCAGCCAGAACCTGTGAGAAAGCAAATTTTCCCATGCTTCGTGTAGAAGGCTGTGAGAGAAGAATGTAAACAATTGCACCTGGTGTTTTTTCTGTAAGATGTTTGTTGGTTTATAATTAGCCAGTGGTGTTAGGGGGTGTTAATCAATGAACCAATCATTTAGCATTTGGACAAAGCTCTATAAAAGAGCGAGTATGTGCTAATAAAAAAGCTTTTGCCTCTGATCTTCTTGGAGTCAGTGTCGCATCTCTCCAACCCTAATACAACAGCGACACTACCCAAACAAATAATTGTACTGAAATATACCCTGGAAAAGCATAACTTGCCTCTGAAACAGTAGTAGCCTCCATTACTCCACATGGAGTAATTCTAAACAGCTTTCAGACTTAAGTAAAGGCACTATTTTGGGGAAATGGTTGTCTATTTTTAGTAAATGCAGATGATCCGCTCTGTCATATAATTTCTCACTCCATCTTACAAAAAAAAAAAATAAATTCTGATTATAGTCTTAGTGTAAAGCTGAAATCCTTTCTTCAGTCCTGGTTTTATTCCTCTGGAGAAAAGTGTCATTTTCATAGATTTTCTATTTCAGGAAAAGTCATACTCATTCAAAATGGAGCAAAGTCGTTAAGTAACTGCACACATTAAAAGAGCTCTGTGCAGTAGTCAGGTAAATATCAGAAGTTTTTTCTTCAGTATTGTGTTACAGAAAAAGTGGTTCTTCAGATGAACCCTGAAACTGGAGAAAAAGATGACTGATTCTTTGTTACTTTATATGTTTGTTTTACCAAGTGTTAATCTTTCTCTAATTCTGTTTCCATTAGGTTATGAGATATGAAGACAAAAAATTATGCCATAACTCAATTCTGAAACTTTTGGGTCTTTTTTCGTTTTGTTTTGCTGNAACTTTTTTTTTTTTTGGGGGGGGGGGGGGGGAGGGTGTCAGGGTTGGTTTGCTTTTTTTTGCAGGGGTTTGGAGTTTTTCGTGGGAACAGAATGCTTAAGTAGTTTTCTTTGTTAGCAATACTTATACCAATGACGCCTTGCTAAGTTTATTTTAACAAGCAAAGATTCATTTTCTACTAGTTTTCATCTCACTTTCCCTTTTAACTCATTATTTCCTTTTAGAGGAAAAGGTTTCTATATCTCTATATAAAAAGCGATATTACGCTTTGGATTCTCTCTCTTTCCAGACCTGCATACTATTGTAAAGACTTATTTCTTTTGCAAAAGAGAAAACATCCTGGGCAGTGTAAAAGTGGTGCACTGCAGATACCCACAAAATCATGCAATTATTTTCGGAAAGCTACTGTTATTTTTTCAGGATTTTTTTTAACTGAAAGAGAGTAAATATTATAATTCAGCAAGATTACTGTACTTCATCGGTGTTATGCCCCAAGATCCCTCAGCAAATTTTTAAAAGAGGTGAGGTACTTGGGTTCACTCAGGCAGTGTAGAGAAGTCAAAATTCTCAGGAGATTGAATAACAAACTTTTACTTGCAAACTTTAGAACATTATGGTAGAATAAGGTACTTAGCAAATTCTGAAGCGACATCCAATCAAAGAAAGGCCTTCACAAAGTACTGATTTAGCAAACTCTAAGCCATCCAAATTTAAGTTATCCAGAGTTCAAGAAGACAAATTTAGGAGAAGGAGAGAGGGAGAGAGAGAGGAAGGAAAAGGAGAGAGAAAAATAAATAGTTACTGCCTTGGCTCCAACAAGATCTGAGGTCCAAGGCAGTGGAGCACACCCACATACACATCCCTGCCACTGCTTTTATCTGCTCTGGTCTCCCAGGGTCCTTCCCCTAGGTGGGTTTTCAGTGTGCCAGTGGCCTGACAGCCATTCTGGGGCCAGACCAAAGGCTGCAGTGGGCAGCAGGTGTGGAACAGTGCCCTGCCCCACCTACACAGAATTTTCCCTGCTCCTCCTCATACACATTTTACCTGTTGTTTTGAGCCAGTAAGCATTTTTGCTGTGTCCTCCAACCTGGAAGATATACCCAGCTTTCTTATTTTAAACTTTCAGCATAGCAGTTGCTCTATCACAAGAATAAGTTATTTGTTCTCCTTCAGAGTTCAGATTTATTCCTTTTTCCATGTCTTGTTTAGTTTATTGCATCACTGAAAGACCCAAATTTGTTACTCCAAACTGTTTATTCCTAATTTCACTTCTTTTGTGGTGGGTTGACCCCAGTCTAAGCACCCACCCAGCCACTCGCTTCTGCCCCTCCTTACTCTGGGATAGGCAACCAAATATGAAGAGCAAAAGTGAGAAAACCTTGTGGGTCCAGGTAAAGACAGTTTAATCAGTGAAGGAAAGAGGGGAAAAAAACCCCACAGGTCTTGCAAAAGCAATCACTCAGCACCTCCCACAAACAGTCTGATGCACAGCTAGTCCCTAGAGCAAAGGCTACCTGGTTTAAACTACAGCCTCAGTTTTTCCTGCAGAGCAGGACATTATATGGTCTGGAATATCCCTGTGGTCACTTGGGGTCACCAGGCCCCACTGTGCTCCCTCACAATACCTTGCCCTTTATCTTTCTACTTGTGGGGCACAGAGTGAGGAACAGATAAGGCATTGATGCTGTGTAACAGTCAAAACATTGTGTTGTTATCAATACTGGTTTAGTCATAAATCTAAAACACAGCTACATGTGGTCTCCTACAATGAAAATTAACTCTGTCCCAGCCAGACCCAAATATCCCTTTGCAGCAGGGAAGAAAAGGCAGATAGACAGTCCCATGTTAACTCAATTTTAGGACTTAAAATTACTAATGTCGAAAAGTTAAGAGCAAGTACTAATTCTGTCTGGGTTATTTTTACTTGCAGGGGCTATCAATATAAATTTTCTGGGATAGTTATTGTTTTTACTTGCCCATTACAGAGGAAGGAAAAGATTATTTCTAACTCTCAGTTTGAGAATGATGACTTGGACAGTAACTAATATATTTGCACTATGCAATACTTGCCATTTTATTTCACTTACCAAAGTAGAAAATAATCATATTTGATTGAATTTCCTTTCTCAAAACAGAATTATTATCTACAATGGATCTTTGCCTGCCTTATTTACCCTGGTTATAAGTGGCTTCACCACAGAATTTCCATCAATGTCTCTCAGAAAACGAAATGTTTTAGAGAAACTTGGGTAACAAAAATTTTCTATTAGGGTTCATTTAAGTTTGAAAGGTATTCATGATTCTTTGTCTAATTTTATAGTTCTGAATTTCTTTTCTCTGTTTACTCATAGTCATCCAGCTCCACATGTCACTGACAGCTTTTCTATCTAATTCTATTTGTTCTACTTAAATGAAAAAGAAGATGGACTAGTTTCTCATCAACTCAGAAAGCTGATCAAGAGGCTTACAGAAATGCAGTATTACTGGTCTCCAGAGACTAGCTCTCCTTCTACTTTTGCAGGGTTTCCAGCGGTACTGTGTACTATTTAACCACATGTAAAACCTATTTTCATTGTTGATTTCTTCGTCTTTTATCTTTTATCAAGAGGAAGAGATTCCATGATTCTTTGTCTAATTTTATAGTTCTGAATTTCTTTTCTCTGTTATCCATTTTAACTTGGCTGCAGATATACAGTATTTAAAGCCAGGCTTCTCCAGCATGAAACCTGTGGTACTTTAAGTCATTCTTGCATAGTCTAAGCTCCTTTGCATAAAATGCTCTGGGGAATAACAATCTCCAACCTTATTTGCTCTGTATCACAAGCTGCCAGATGCCACTCGTGGATGCTACACTTAGCTCCAGCTATAAAGGTTTACTTTGTAGAGATGCTACTTCAAATGAGCCGTGGCGTATTACATTCTTGAGGAGCAAAGGAACTCTGCCTGGTTCTTTCTGTGATACAACAGTTGGAGTCACAGAAGAAACAGCAGAGGAGTCACTAATGGATTCAAAGCTGTATTTATAACTTGGAAAACAACTGTCACTTTATGGTTTTGGATGTCACCCAGGAGCTGTAAGCTGAACATTAAAAGCTCTAAAGAGCAAAATGTTGTCACAGGCCTTGGCAAGATGGGCTCAAACAGTGGCATAAGTAAATTGTGATCAATTGACACAACGCAAAGTGTGAAAGACAAAGTTGTTCAACTGGAAATTAGAAGCTCATATGCTACTCTAATTAAAATAGTAGCTTTTTATTCAGTACTTTTAAGAAGAACATTGTGTTCTACTGAAAAATAAACATAAGATTTAAACTTAAATTTCCTGAACTGGGTATTTTCTTCAGTTCTAAATTTAACTTGTAATAGTTGGTACAAAGGAAAATGTTTTACAGTTGCTGTCTTGCTAGGAAACACAAATGTAAATGAAAAACCAATATTTTAGCAATTACCTGGGTGAACAAGTATATATTACGAAAATAAATTCTTTCAGCAACATTATCCATAACCAAGAATGAGGGTGATAAAGCAAGACACTCTTAGGAAGTTCAGTTTTAACGAAAGTACTCACAAATCATTTCACAAACTTTCTATTATGTTTTCTGTTAAGTCTGAAATTAAGTCCCAGATATGTGATATTTTTATCCTTCCAATATTTGGAATGTTTCATAATATTGAAATTATAGAGAACAATACTGCTCAATTTTTTTAGCTACTTGCTGCTTTATAGGTCAAGAATTGTCCTTTAGAGAAAAAGTACAGATCTAAATTAAGACTTCAAAGCAATCTTTCACAGGAATTGTGGCAATATTCACCTACACTTGAAATTATATTCAGGCTTTGATTGGTGAATTTGGTTATTAAAATGTGACATCTTTGATTTTCTACATCTTGCATTAAAATTCTGAAGTTCCTCAGACTAAATATTCCAAGTAATTTATCAATACTAACAATGTGGGAGTGTTTACAAATTTAGTTCCGTTTTACAAAAGTACCTTGGGTACTTAGGGAGGCTATTCACATGCAAACGCCCATGTCAGGAGGTTGCCTCTTATTCTGTAGTCAATTAAGTGAGACAGGCTTCTGAGTCATCCTGACATTAAGGATAATTTTCCTGTTGTCATAGATCATTTATGACAACCTTTCAAGTGTGCTTTGAGCAAGGTTACAGTGGTCTTGTTGAAGAGGCACACACTATGCTGGTGAAGTAACCACTTACGCTGAGATCCCAGAGGAGGAAAAAGGCAGGGTGTTTTTTTCAACTAAATGAATCATGTATTTTAGAATCCTATCTGGGACTAGGGAAGAGCTGTTACCTTGATTGCATAAAAGCAGATAAAAATTTGCTTTACAGTACTTAGTCTGATTGTACAATCCTATTTGTTAGCAGATTCATTTCAGGATCATTTTTGCTATTTAGGATCATGATAAATGTTTTAGGCACCAATATGCCAGCGGCTGATGCTAAACCATACACTTATGTAGAAGCTAACAGTGTTAAAAACAATGATTCAGTGATTGATTTCCCAGGACTGAAAAACCCTAAAATCTAGCTCCAGCTCTTTGTGTCCTTATTGTCTTTGATTGCAATTACTAATCTATTAGATACAATAATTTTTAACAAGTGTATTGCAAAAGATAAAGTTTTAAAATGCTACATTTCTAAATATTGCACTGGGTAAGGACTATTTCCCTGGATGGTCATCATGGTAATAAGAGAAATTTGTACAATTCCACAGATAGCTTCTCCCTCCAATCTTCCTACAAAGTTGGCCAAAACAGAGAAAACTATATCTGTGGCTTTGGAGGCTGAGGAAAGTATTGGCTGGTGGAATTATTTGGAGTGGGCAGGATTTATTCTTCTTTAAGAAATGAGTTTAGTTTTGTTTGTCTTCATTAGTGAAACTTAGTACAAGCATTAAAATGTTGCGATTTGCCAGCTTTTCGGTGGAGTGGCAAGCCGTGAGCAGTGCCAAAGAGCATTTCTGCCCAGCTCAGGTCGGCCTTTTGTGTTCCAAACCTTCCCTCTGAAGGCATGGCCACAGGGCCCTCACCGGCTGGGGAGCCACAGGGCAGCTCTGGCACCTCTGCTCTTCACAGCAAAGCAGCAGTGAAGGAGATGAGAAGAGATCTCTGCATGGAGAGCACAGAAGATCCTTATTCCATGATAGCATGCAGATCCCCAGAGACAAAGACTCAGAAAGGCAGAGGGTCTGGAGTTCTATGGGGACAAGGAGGGGCAGAATTGGGGTCCCTCAGAGACCCACATGAGAAGCCCGAGGGAGTGGCCAGGGATAGCAGGAAAAAGGGGGTAAAACAGGGTGAGGGAACACCATATTAAATAACAAACCCAAGTACCACACCCATATTCCCAATTTGCCAAGGCCTAAACGTGGGATGAAAAATTTTTTACACAGATGTAAGCAGAGGAAGGAAAAATTATTCTTCTAGATAACTGTCATGAACACAAGAGGATTTTACTAAGGATAAATAAATTCTTCTTTCTGTGAGTGGTTTTTTGTGTCTAATCCAATCAAATTCTCTTTTTCTTAAAGTGTTCTTTGAAAGATTTGTTTTGTCTTTTCAGGCTGCTGGAAACATGCATAGTCACTACTAAAACCCAGTGCTGTGTAGAAGAAATGTGCTCTGCAACTGCAATTTGAAATCTGTTATTAATTTACTTTTAGTTTCTATATAATCATTTGTATCTTTCCTGCAAGAAGTATTTTGAGAAAAGAGAGAGGTCTGTCCAATTTATTTCCAGAAAACTGGGTATAGTACTCAAAATTTGCATTGTAATTACTTATGAAAAGAAGGCAACTCATTTGGCTACTGTAACTCAGATGTAATTGAAATGACCTCAGGTGGCAGGTTAAAATAGCAAAGTTGATGCAGGTGAAAACCAAAAATTTACATAAAATTAAACATTCAGTGAATTGTAGTGGACAAGGAAGCACAGAGAAACCATCTTACTTATATGTTGCAAATAAGCAAGGTACAAATCTTTTCTGAATCGGGAGCTAAGAACGAGAGGAATTATGTAATGATAACTTTGAAATTATCTGGTCAAATTAGGTCAACTCTGAATATGCTGAAAATGTTTTTAGAATAAATTAATACATAATACAACTTTACTGGATTTACACCTGCAATTAATATGAATCTACTTTTTAAAAAAACTCTGTCAAGAATGTTGTGTAGGACATTTAATAATAAAAGGATTCTTGAAACAAAATACAGATACTCTTTCTTGAAAAATTTGCAGTAGTTCAGCAGTGCCATTGCTTATGCCATTAATGCATATCTTTAACTGGAACAGATCTGTTTAAATCACCAGATCTACTTATGTGAGAGGTATTAATCATAGAATGGTTTGCATTGAAAGGGACCTCTAAAGGTCATTAGTCCAACCCCCTGCAATGATCAGGTACATCTTCAACTAGAACAGGTTGCTCGGAGCCCTGAATGTTTCCAGGGATGGGGCATTTACCACATCTCTGGGAAACCTGTGTCAATATTTCACCAACTTTTGTAAGATATCTCTACCTTCTGTATATTTAGTTTGAAACCACCCTCTTTTAGTTTAAAACCTTTACCCACTGTCCTATTGCAATAGGCTGTAGTGCAAAGTCTGTCCCCATCTTTCTTATGAGACTCTTCAAAGTACTGAACAGCCACAATGAGGTCTCCCTGGAGACTTCTCTTGTCCAAGCTGAACAAAACCAGCTCTCTCAGCCTGCCTGAGGAGAAGTGCTTCAGCCTTCAAATCATCTTCATGGCCCTTTCTCGACTCCAACAGGTCCATATCTTTCCTGTACTGAGAGGACCACAAAGGTGGATGAAGCACTGCAGGTGGGATCTCACCACAGCAGAGGAGAAGGGCAGAATCCCCTCCCTTGACAAGCTAGTCACTCTTCTTTCGATGCAGCCCAGGGTACAGTTGTGCAAGCACACATTGTCATTTCATATCCAGTATTTAACCCACCAGTATCTCCAAGTCCTTCTCTACATGCCTTCTCTCAATCCACTCATCTCTCAGCATCAACTGACATCTGACACAGTTACAGGATCTTGCACTTACCACTGTTGAACTTCATGGGACCAAGTCTTGTCCAGGTCTCTTTGGATGACATCCTGTTCCTTAGACGCATCCACCACACCCCTCAGCTTAGTTTTATCTGCAAGTTTTCTGGTGGTGCAGTCAATCTCACTGTCTCAGTCACTGAAGAAAATATTAAACAGCAGTGGTCCCAATACAGACCCCTGAGGGAGACTACGTGTTGTTACAGATCTCCCTCTGAACACTGAGCTGTTGACCAATACCCTAAGGAGGGTCCAACCATGCAATTCCTCATTCACCATCCATCAAATACATATCTCCCCAATTTTAAGAGAGGGATGTTTTGAGGGACCATGTCAAACGTCTCATGAAAGTACAGACAACCAGAGCTCTTCCCTTGTCCATTAATCCAGTAGTCACTGGTCATTTTTATGGTTTTAAGGGAATAAACATAGACTGTAGTGTCTTTGTCATTTGACTCTAAATGAAGCCACCTGGAAAACAAAAAACATAAATCCAACAAGTATAAGGCCTTTGATACTACATTAAAGTAGTATATACTATATTAAAGGAGCATTTCTTATTGTTAGCTCTGTGGAACAGTCATAATGGTCTGGGAATGATTCTCTATCAGTTCTTTTGAAAATGTAATCCTACATATCATTGTTCTTAATAAATTATTTCCCACGGTACTTAAATATACTGGGGAAAAAAATCAAGTCAAAAAGTTACCAAATATTCTGCCTAGGTGATATCCACTGTTGCCCTGGTTATGACGAAAAAACAATTCAGTCTGGCTGGTGAACTTGCTGAAGGGAGAGCAGCACACCTAGGTAAAGTGTTCTGAGCTCAGAGCAACATGAAGTCACTCCAGTAACCCTCCTGCAGCCCCTAGGCAAAGCTCCGTGGGCATGATCTCCAAATCAACAACTGAGCAGTCAAAATGTTCCTTCTCACTCTTTCATTTGTGAGCAATATACTAGTTATGACTGATGAGAGCCAAAACATGCTTTGCGTTATACCAGAAGCCAAATAACTCTGCTAATGACCAGAGTTCCAGAGATTGCATGTCTCCTTGATCCTTGCCAGTGTTTCTCTGAGCAGACTGCAGTCCAAACCCTCCTCAGTGGAACTCTGTGCCTGAAATACTCAATACTGAGGTGCATGGTTGTTCTCCGTAGGCCCATCTGTTAGACTGGTATTATCACACCCACTTAGGAAAGGCCATACCAGTAGCATTCGGGGTTAAAGTGACAGCCAAGGATAAATTTTATGGGGACAGGTTTCAGAGGATATTTTTGTCAAAATTTCTTTGCATTTGGAAAGGAAAGAATCCCATTACTTGAAAAAGGGGGAAATTATAAGCTGAGATACAATGTATTTCTAAAGACAAGTTTCAGAAATGCCATTTTTGTCTTTCTAGGGAAAGATGTTTTGTGATACTAGTGAGACAGTGTAGCAATGACCTTTGGAGTGATCACTTGAAACTATGGTTAGACTCAATACATCTTAAAGATTTACAAAATGGCTCGCTGGAATTTTATATTATGTTTTCAGAGAGAATATGTTATCTTGAAAACCAATAAGACACAAAAAGTAAGAAATCTTAGGTATCAATCTGAAACAAAACCCATTTATGTGCAACCTCTGTATTACAAGCTGTTAATAATGTGCCAAAAAAACATACACATGAAAACAGTAATCCATAAGAAAGAGACTGAGGAGAGGAAAGAAAGGCGGCCTTGTTGGCAGACAGGGATTTTTTATCTTTCCTCAGAAATTATTTGTTCAGAAGCTGCCTGCTCCCCAGCAGCCTTTCATGGCACTCACAGCAGGTGTTTCATCTTAACAACTGTGCTAGCCTTTTTACTTTCTTCCCTTTCTGTACTCATTTTTTGCTTTGTCATCAGTTCAATGTCATTCATTACCAAGAATATTCTCTCAACCGGCACATTAGAGCCTGTGAAAGAAATGCCAATGCAAATTTGGAGAACGCTCAGGGAGTGTGAAAACTAAAAGGGATTTCTTTTATTAGGTGAAAATCTCTCCATCCCTCCTGTAAAAATGTGTTCTACTCTTCTGCAAGTCATTCTCATAACTTCATTTTTACCCTTTAATAGAGGATCTAAATTTTTATAACATTTAAAGCATTTCCCCTAGCAATTAAAATCATTGAGATTTTTCTCACCTTCCCACTGTGGAATGTAATAAAAAAGTACCATCCTTCAGAAACATTCTTGCACAGACTCTAGTTGTGAACAGTTCATAGCTCAGGATCTTCTTCCTCTCTACCGACTATGGGGCTTATTCCTAACATTGGCATTTACCCTAAAACACAGTAGTGCTCCTAAAGTTTCCAGGCACAGAAAATAGTTAATTTCCTGAATGTAACTCCCTTATCACCCTGACATTTATAACTGAATCCTGGCAGGGCTTTTACTCTTTCCAATGCATTGAAGTAAAACCACGCTACTATGTGGATCTCCAGCTGATATAGTACAGCATGAAGCACAGCCTCAGTCTGTGTCTCAGGATCATACTGGCTAGACAGCTGAGACTGACTCAGCTAGACTCAAGGCAAGGCAAAAAGAATTTGCATTTTTAAAAAAATGGCATGAAAACTGTGAACTTTGCATGCCCGCAAACACATGAAAAATCTGTAATTTTGATAGACTACTAAGAAAGGAACAAAGGTATCCTTACTTTCTTCTTCATGAGGATGCAGAACGTAAGTGGAAGGGCTCTATCCTGAACTTGAATTAAGCCATTTGCCTTGAATCTTCTCAAGTATCTCTGCAATAAATGGGGAAGTAAGTAGCAAATTCCACTTGCATGCATAAAGGACACATGTAAGTGATTAAATGTGCAGACATTAACTGATATTTGTGAAGAATGCAGCAGAAAAGCAGAAACTCAGGTTGTGTGAGAAAATATTGAAACAAACAGAAATTGTTTCCTATCAATTCTTTCTAGAACATTTACTTACTAAAGGAACAGCTGGCCAGCAGGACAATAATCTATTTTGAACATAAAAGTGAGAAATCTAGGCATAATTATGCAACAAAGATGCTACTAAAGAAGGCATCATCTTGGCAAGAAAAATAGTTCAGTTGGATTCCTAATAGGAATTCCATAGGAATTTTTTTCATTTATTCATTTAAACAAGAGTGGGGAAGAAAGCTCATGACATGAGAGCTGTCAGGAGTTTTCAGTTCTGCTCAGGCTCATCCCTTGCCTTCATTACTCCAGGCTGGCTGACACAAAGCCTTTCTGCTCTCTGTTTTCTGAGAGACCATGAGTACAAGTTTCATTAGCACACTTTCTCAAATGCTATTTGCAATCAGTTAGTAAACTCCAAATAGGAAATGGGTAGTAGGGAAAATACCTATTAGATTCAAAAATCAGTTTTAAAGCCAAATTTTTCTCTTTTCCTCTTGTCTGTCATAAGCCAGTTCATCTCACTGTGAAGAGATCTGCCACGGGAAGTCTGTGTAATTCAGCGAACTGCATGTATTTTTTTCCTGACAGAATTTACAATAATTACAGATGAACAATGCAAACAGCTACAGTTATGACTTCTTGTGGTTCTTGGGGTATTCCTGTGCAAGGCCCAGAGTTGGATGGTCCTTGTGGTTTCCTTCCAGCTCATGATGTTCTATGATAGATGTTCTGACCAGTAGCTGACTTCGTTAGAATTAGTTGAGTTTGGGAAGATACTGTTAGGGTGTTCCAAGTCACATAAAGAAACATTATTTTTTAAATATCTATTACTAACTACAAAAGGAAAACTCTGTTTTCTGATCTTGATATAGATGATATCGTTAAACCAAGTCATATGAATTTAATTACTTATGTTCTATATCATTAAACCAATTCATATGAATTTAATGACTTATGTTCTGTTTCAAATAGGCTGTTGGGAAGAACAATACTTTCCGATAACTCAGTTTCCTTATTTGTAAAATAAAGATAACCACAACCAACCTCTTTTATAAACCTGGAAACCTGTGGTTAAAAAGTTATATTAATCTTAATTATTTATTATTTCTTTGGTTTTTTACTCATAAAAATAAGCTTAATTCTGTTGACAATGTGTCTTATGTGCCTAAATTAAAAGATACTTCAACAATATGCTTTAGAGGTCTTAATGTGTAATTTGTTTGACAAAGCAAATCTGCTCAACACTCCTTTGAAAGTCTTTCAAGTCCACTCTATTTTGGCCAGGAATGGCCATGCTGGAGAACACAAGGCATACAGACTTTTCCACTTAGCAGCCTTTCCCTAGCCTGGGATCTTGACAAAACAGTTGACAGATCATTTGTTTTCTTTCCTAACTCTGGCAAGGCTCTGTATGAAAATAATATTTTAACAAAATATCACAACACAACTTTCATGTTTCCTCCTCAGTTCATTTCAACTCCCTCTACTACTCATCCCCAGCATCATATTAAATCTGGAGGACTGCCATTCTTGGACTGTGTATGCTGCCAGCCATCTGAACCACAAATGTCAAAAAAACACACAAAAGAGCTGCTTTTCTCCAATGTTAGATGAAACAAATTTGTGCCCTGACATAAAAGCACTGAGATGTTTCACACACAATACAGATCAGTGAGGACCATCTGGTTGGTTTCGTTTGCAGCCAGACACCAAAATGAGGAAAGTTCTCACACTACAAGAAAGGATTTTCCTGTTTTGGAATTAAGGCAACATGCTGGATTGTGTACTGTGTCAATGGTTTGTTTAATATCTAGCTGTAAGAAAACAAAGAGAACAAACTGGATTGTGAAACTAGTAACAGGCTCCAAATCTAAACAGACTAAACTCCTCAGCAGAAAGGGTTATGCAGCAGTAACTGCAGAAATCACAAAGATCATCCAAAGGCTGCACTACCTGTGGAGAAATGATGAGACTGCTGAGCTTGTTCAGTCTCGAGAAGGCTCCAGGGAGACCTTAGAGCATCTTCTAGTACCTAAAGGGAACTTATAAGTAAGATGGGGATAATTTTTTTTAGCAGGGCCTTTTGCAGCAGGATAAAGGTCAATGGTTTTATACTAAAGGGGTGTAGATTCAAACTAGATATAGGAAAGAAAATTTTTACAATGAGGGTATTAAAACACTGGCCCAGGTTGCCCAGAGAGATCGCAGATGCCTCATCCCTGGGAACATCCAGGTTGAACAGAGCTCTGAGCAGCCTGTTTTAGTTGAACATCTCCCTGTTTATAGCAGGAGGGTTGTACTAGATGTCCTTTAGTAGTTCTTTCCAAGCCAAGCCATTTTATGATTCTAAACACAAACTTGTGAAGCCCACATAATGTGGCACACAGACCTTAGAATGGCATCCTCTCTCCTTTAAATTGCCAATGGCAATTTGTCTTCATTTACTTTTGGCAAGTATTCTGAAGATATGGGGATGTAACACTCAAATGAATATTACTACTTATGAGTGTCTTCAGAGTCAAATCTTAGTCTTGTTAGAGCCAGTAGGACCATGTCATTTTTTTTTCATTCCTCTGTCAAGAATACACTGCTATAATGTTGCTGAATCTGGGGCACAACACAAACCTATTATTTTTCCTAAAGTCAGGGTCCAGCTGCTGCCCTCACTCACCAGATAGACATCTTTGGTTGTTCTTGTAAGGAGAACAACTGCAGAATCAAGTCTTGATTTGATTTTTACTTTTATGATGTAATGTACAAGTGAGTATTTCAGAAATCTTATCCATTTAGACTAATCTTACTGGATTTACTTCCTCCCTAGTGTAGCTATACTGACATTAGCATTCTAGCTCTATTGGAATGACACCAGAAATGAATTGGGCATATTAACTGCAACAAGGCTACACACAACATAAATCAGCGCAGAATATATATGTTACCTAATATTGTATTTTGCTTATAGTAACACTATATGAAAATTTAAAGCTTCCAGTCAGCAGCTGTCATTTTAAAATATCTAAATTACACAGGCATTTGCTGTACATCTCACAAAATACGAAAGTTTGTGGTTTAGATTCTGATGACACACAGTGCATTTCACTGACTACCTTATATTAGAGTTAGTATGGCTATAACTTTTCCCACATGAAAACATTAAAGCAATACAACTGTGCCTCATTTTGTACATGTGTACTCAATGGCTAAACACATGCCCATGAACATGTGATTATGTCTCTATAGCATTGTATGTGTGCTCACAGAACATACTGATATTGTTGAAATCTGGTCTTTTTTTCCCCACAAAACTTGTCTTTATCAGCAGACCTGCTCTTTTTAAGTAATGTGCATAACTTATTACCATCCCTTGTCCCCCCCACATGCTTCTGGTATCAATTTACTTGTGTCTCATGAGACATTCCCTGAGAAGGGACACCAATCTTCATATGGGTCTGCACAGCATGATCACCAGAAGAGCTCTACACATGCTATCAAGTTACACATAAATTAAAAAGATGATACAGCTTCACCACATGAAGTAATATAGGTCATATATTCAGGGCCACCCAAAGAAGTTTATAATTGTCATCTTGCCCCTAATATGGATATTAGGTACCTGCTAATGTTCTAGAGAATTTATTTTTTTTTTATTTTCACATGAAGTAAAGAAACATTTTTTAAATAAAACTGAGGAAGATATACGGCTACAGTAGTAGATTTTTTGTTTGTTTGTTTGTACTTTCTTCCTTTAAATCACAGAACTTACTTCAGCAGTTTGTTTTCTGCATAGGTCCTTTGACTTGGGTAGAATTTGCAACAGCTTTTCCCTGCAATTTTTTCTTCAGAAATTAAGTCTGGAGATATATATATATATATGCAGTCTGCACATACAGAAACTCTTTTCAGTTTGTTTAATTTGTTCTTATCTATACATTATATATATATGAGTACAGGATTAGGAATAGAATTAACTTTGAAACAGCCAAAATTTTTTAAGATTTGTTCCCTAAGATCAAAGGCTTGTTTTTTAAAAATGCTGTTTTAACACCAGTGAGAGTTCTAATGTACTTCAAAGTACAGAACTTTGAAATTTCATTTTGAATTTTCCTGACAGATTTAACAGCACGGACTTAAGCAGCATTTTCAAAAAGTCATCATTGCTTTATTTGTAACAGTAAGTTACCATGAGGTCTTCTAAAGGCTGCAACAATGGGCAGTTATATCAAATTTACATAAACTTAATTCAAAACACTTGTATGCCACATATTTGCTAACTGCATGAATATAACACCTAGGAAACAGACTCAGTTTTGCAAGATGTTCTATCAACAGAGGGGGAAACACTTTTCCAATAGTTTCATTAACGTTATGCATCCTATTAAATGGATTACTTATCTATTAATCATTGTAATAAAAATCAGTGCAATGGGCTGATTTGAGAAACAATCTCATATTTTGTCACTAAATATGCATTCAAGTGATGCTATTTACATATATTAACTCAGAATAATGTACTTGGATGATTCATTTAAATACATACACATGTAGGACATGCTGCAAGGAAACAGAAAGAGCTTTATATATAATTTGTTGACACCTTGGAGAATAATTGATAGGACACTGAAATCTTTATTATTGAACATAATCATTGACCCTAATGGATTGACTCTTTCTTTAAGTTGCCTGGTAATACCACATCTCTAGGTGGTTATTCTTATCTGGAATGACATGTAACTAAAACTTAGCCCCCTTAGGTCTTCTGCAACTGTAATTAAAAACATGAGACAAATGTCCATCCATGTATATGTATTTGTGTGTGTATATATATGCAAACTGTCCCTGCAGATGCTTTCCCCCTGAAATTATGCCCACAGTTTAGTAAAGCAACCAATGGCATACATGATCTCCAGGAGAAGATTTGAAACACAAACTTCAACATGACTCTCAAATTTCTTTCTTTTAAACAGGAATAACTAAAATCACCATTTAGTCATAAAATACAAGAGGTTTGGTGCATATATACAGGTAATGTCCAGATGAAATTAAGTCAAAGGAGTTTCCAAATTCCACTGGCAATTTAAAAAAACAAAAAACTCCACAATGACTATTGATATTTCATCACTGTCTAGAGATAAAGTTTAATCAACAGAGCAGGCTACAATCATGGTTGCAAAAGAGATCTTGCAAGAAAACCTATCCGTTCTGTAAAACCAAGGTTCATATGAAAAATGTCAGTCAAGCACAAAATGCAGCAGCAGATCAGCTGAGGTGAGCTGCAGAGATCAGTGACATGTACAGGTTGCACTGATCACATCTGGGAGCCAAAGTCATTCTCTTTGAAGTGACTGGTAAACTTTCTCCTCTTTTGGTGCCAGAGAGCAGATCACTTTACAATCAGACACTACCCAATCATGATTGCTGCTTCAGCAGTGGTTTCTGCCGTTTTGCCTTAAACTTTCCTCATCTGCAGAAGTTTTGATTGTTTTATAGGGATACTTCCAACTTTCAATTTCAAATTTTTGCCCTCGCCAGAGTTACAAGTATTTCCTGGAGAAGCTGTTCTTCTTTCATAGTGTTTCAGTAACATAACTGTAAAGATTTAAGTGTCCTACTAGTTTACATACGTAGAAGGAAGAAAAGAGATACCCTTAATATCCCCCTTCATCTTTCCACATTAAGTATTTTTCACCAACTATCACAGGCCTGTGATAATTGTGATTGGTGTAACAGAAATATAGCTGAAGTATTTTCCAAACTCTAACCAAAGCTTTCTCAGTCTCTGAAAACTGGAAAAACAATGGATCAAACTTTAGTTTTGCAATTCCTTGTTCTGGCAGACAGAGGACACACATCTCTCCAAAACACTCTAGAAGAGGTCTTTTCCTCCAAAAGAAATCTGGCTGGGTCAGAGACTTTTGGTTCCTGAAAGCTGTTGGTGTTTTCTCCCCCACAGAGAGCTTTCTCTGGCACCTCATCTTTCAGAGGATCCAGTCCTGTCATCTCTGTTTAAAAATTTCAGGGGAGATCTTTGTAACAATGATCAATAAGCATCTGGCTTTGAGGAAAAATAAGTATCCCCATCACCATCATCCAGCTGAGAGTGATGGACAAGCTGTACTCACAACATGAAGGACATGTCTAAAACAATCTTTTTCCTGGCTGAACTGCAATTCTCAAATCTTTCCACAGACTCTTCCAGTGTTTTAAGGAAAACATAGCTTCACAGGCATCTCTTTTCCTGAGCACAATTGCTCAGTTCTTGTCCTTTCTCCAGTTGTTCACTGAACTGTATGAAAGCAAGAACAGCAGTGCTTAATCAGGAAAAGAATTTTAGGAATATGTCTGTTATCAAACCACACTTGTAGCTTTTTAGTATGAGAAATGAATAAAAGCATTATAATAAAGCATTAGCACTGAACTTCAGCACATAGGAGAGAGAGAGTGAACAGCAGGTTAATATAATTTTACATCTGATAGTTGTATGTTTTGTCAGACATGTCAGGAACAAAAATGAATCTAATGAGAGAGTAAGTGCCTAGGTGCAAGAGTGGCTTTCTGTGTCTGAACTTGGCCTGAAGCATGCCCCCAGGCACCCCACTCTTTATCAGAATTCCATATATAAGAAAGTATAAAATGACAGTATAAAACACACATTTCATATGCCCATGTAAATATATTCTGCCTTTTTATGTTTTTGACCGGTTGCTTTCCTTATGCTAAGTCCTTGGCCTATATCTAGTTTTGCTTCTACTGAAGTGGACTGGAATTGATGTACCTTTCAGCAAATGTTTTACATCATTGAACTGAGTCTTATTAAGATGTCCAGAAAATCTCTTAAACCCTTCACTGAGCTAAAAGAATAGCATGATAAGCACTAAAGTTAGTCAAGTATTCTGAAAAGTGACTGCTCTTTGCAGAACTGCAAGGCTAGTTTATGCACTGGGAAAATCAGTTCCCTTCTCTGGCATGTCAAGGTTCCCTTGGTTCCCCCTCTTAGAAACTGCTCCTGTTTGAAAGTGAGACTTGCTTTGTCTGTTTCTACTACTTCTGTCAAGACTAAAAACAAAGGTCCTCCTTTATAACACCCACTCCTGCAAGGTGTGCAGCCCTTTCAGAGAAAGTTTATTTTCCAATACATAGTGATCATACTCTCTAAATAAGTGGAAGTGGAAGAATTCTACAAGAAAGGATTAACCTCTCAAATCAATACAACTGCGAATCCAAACCATTTACCCTGGAAAGAGAGTTTTGATGGAACCTCAAGCTTCCATTACAAGGGGATTTATACAGATAGTTTTCTACTACTTGGCTCTTATCTCTCTGTTGCTGTTTTACACAAGGCAGCATGCATAAACACAGCTCAGCTTTCCTTTTCCACCTCATACCTTAATTTTCCTGAATTCTGTTGTGTTTATCACTTCCTCAGGAACCTAGAGAAGCTGATTGGGCCAGAAACTGTATTTATTATCTCCTTGAAGAAGCAGCACTCTGTACACGAATAATAAATCAACAGGCAAGCTTTGTCAATTTTTGTGAAAATGGGAAGTTTGTGAGCCTTTTAATGTGATCTTAACAGACCATACCTCGCTTTCTGTTCAAAGTATGTACTCTGACTTTTCCCAACAAGTAAGGCCTTGAACTGCATTTTCCCTATTCACAGAACACATTATGTTTTCTGAAACCACATGGCATGAGATGGCAATATTCCTTTTAATACTTGGTGTTGCTGTACATTTAAAAGGAACTTTTTCCTATGCACTGAGAGAAACCAGACAACCATGTGCTGCATCCCATAATGACAATTTCCATACCAGTTAATTATTGAATTATTTGCTGCAAAGGCTTTGTCTTATTCAAATGGTGGAGAGTGGTGCATTGCTGGTGCTGTGTCACCAAGAAGATACCTAATTACTGCACCCTAGTCAGTCATGACAAAACCCCTACAGCCCTTACCTATGCAATACCAGCACAACTGGCTGTTTCAACAGGCACAGGATTAGACTAGATGTTTCTATTAGTTAATAACTAAATGTCCTCTTTTCCTGTTTTGCTTTTCTTTTCTCTTTTCTAAAGTATTCTGTAGTACATTCAGGTTCCTGAGTTTGAAATATTTTCATAACACAGTTCTTCTACCAAAAGCATTTTCTTTTTTTCTACCATTTTAGTTTTTGGTTTTTTTTTTTCCCCGGGGGGCGGGGGGTGGGGAGGAGGTATGGTTTGGAGTTTTTGGTTTGGGGGGTTTTTTGGGATTTTGGGTTGGGGTTTCTTTGTTTGTTTGTGTTGTGGGTTTTTTGTTTTGTTTTCTTGACTTTGTTTAAAATATCAAAACAATAAAGACATCCTGATACATATTCTGATTATAATACATGCATCAGAAAGAAATGAGAGCTCCTCTAATAGCCATAGATACACGCTAGATCTTAGCACTTATATTTTAGGGAGCTAGATTAAACAAGTACTTGGAAGTCCATTTCATGTGTTTTCCTTCCACAGTAATACAAACCAAGGGCTCATTTGATGGGTAAATCTAATGTAGGATTAAATTAAAAGTGTATGACATTTATCCAGACTAAATCCAAGGTATTTTTTATATAGAAGATACAGGGGGGCAGGGGAGAGAAAAAACAAGAAGAGTTTTTCATATGAATGATGTGAACTTGCATGTGTACACAGGTTAAATACAGGCTAGCACATACCTGGCAATTTGCTGCAGAATTATATGGTATATTCAAAGGATGATTTGCACCCATTCACTGCTCAGCTGTTATTTGATTATGAATGAACTACAGAAATCAAATCCAAGCCAGTATGTGGTCTTCCTTCAGTGCAATCACTTTAACATTTTTCATACTGTGGAATTGGTCTATTCCTATTGCATTTTTCTTAGTAAGAAAACCTCGAGACTAATGTTTCCCAAACTCCTTGCCCTGTAGGCACCATTCCTGGCTTTACTCCTTTCCAGCTGCTGACCAAGCTACCTCTGGAGCTGGAAACACACATTACTGATACACTGCTCCTGTCATTATTAGCCCTATTAACAAGTGGAAGTTTCAGCACAGTGCCTTTCCAGAAAACAACACAGCTACACTCTTAATTTACACAATGTCTACATAATTGCTCAGTGAAAGCTACTTAAGGGATTTCCAATACAATATTTCACTGTGATTTAGAAGTACATATCTTGGACCCGACCTGCTTTCTTACATTCATTCCTCACACGAGGCATGGAACAACTTTGAAAATCCTTCCTTCTTCAGCCTGTGAGTCTGAATCAGACAGCCTTTCCCTGTAAGGTCTCTCACATGGGCACTGCATCCTCTGCTGATGCTGCTGTGTGTGGCAGCACCTTGGAGCACCTCATCTGAGTGCTGCGGCTTTTTCCCAGCACGAGCCATAACATGGTTCTGCACAACTAGAAATATGCTTCAAGAAGGCTGTGTTCAGTGGGATCCAGAGTCCAAGAAAACTGATAGCAACAAAATAATGTACCAGTTTCAACACAGAACTCGGAGAGGTCTCTTGTGTATTGCCAAGAGGGTCCAAAAAATAGTTTGTCAGAAACTAAAGAAATGAAAGTATCTCTGCATCTAGAAACATACTGAAAAGCTAACAGAACTGTGACAGAAAACATGTCTCCTTGGTAAGTACATTATTTGAGAGTTATGGTTGACAACAGAAAGAAAACGTCCTAAGAAAGTGCATAGAGCCCTTGAATATTGATCAGTAAGAGTGTTGGGTAGCTGCAACAACACTCACATTAAAAGAAGGATGGTAGAATGACCTTCACAAGAAGTCTCTTGCAGTATGAGGCTTGGATAACCTGTAAGTCTTTACTTTTCACCAGTGTAAGGACTTGGGCAGGATGGAGATGACTAGTTCAATCCTTACAACTGAAATTTAAAAAAACAAGTCTGTCAAAATCCACTTAGTTTCAAGGAAGGATTTGGCACTGGTGGATTCTTCAACAGCTATAAATGAGTTCTCTCTAGTCCAGAGGAGCATAATATATCAGACACAAATGGTTTTGCTTATTCCACAACAAAACACAAATCCCGTGTGTCCCTTAGATTTTTTTAATCTTCCAGTAGTTTCCCTAGAGATTAAATCAGCCTTTTAAAGGCATTTCTGCTTCAGCCCAAGGAAAGTGAATCAGCTTTAATCAACACTATTAGTCACTAACTATACTTATATAAGGCTCGGTAAGCCCTTTTTCTCATCAAATTTCCCTTACCAAGTTATTTGGATCTCAGCATGGGGTGTTTTTAAATGATCATACAAAGCCAACAAGGGCAGTGGGGAATGAATTCCCATATTTAGGGATTCAAATAGGTTGCAAAACACCTTAATTATATTTATGATTTATGGAGTAGTTCTGTTTCCACAGGTCCTATTCTCCTAAATTAAAGGAAGCACTTTTGTATTCTAATAGTGGTCATAAGATTTTCAAAACAGAGAAGTAATCAGTAGCCTACAGCTCCTTTAGCCATAATGGCACTTAGCTTGATTTCCAACATCTGCTATGCTCTTTGCTCCTGTTTCTCTCTCTCAGTGCACCTCCAGCATGAACTCAATTTTAAAATTAAATTCCATTTAAATCAGAAATCACTGAGACTTTCTATAGCAGATGCATTATGCATAGATGACTTTGAAAAACTTAACAATTTAGGAGGTGTGTTGTGCTCAAACATATGCAAGCCCAGATTCCTTCCAGTAGATTTATTTCCAACTGTAAACACATGAAAATCCCCAGAGACTGTGAAGTAGATTCTAAATGGATGTTGCTGAAATCTGTGTCTTTGCAAGAGTTGCTTTCCACCTGGATGTCCCTCAGCACAGATGGTTCTTCATCTATTTTCCTTTTTTGGAACTGTAAAAAACTATGTAGCATTCTTTGCAGTTATTTTGCAGGCAAACTTTACAGGATACACATGGGTATTCATTAAAACAAAGACGTATTAACTACTGCTAAAATATGTATCACTTCTAAAATAGCTAGTGTATTAAAAGTAATTTTTTCCTATTTTTTAGAGAAATATAATAGTATGGTATAGTTTTGTATTAAGAAATTTGCACAAATTAATACAATTTTTAATGAAAAAAATGGTACAACCCAATAGGTTTTAATTTTCTTTTCAGTGCATTACACTGCCCCCTTATATTCACAAAACATTATAAACAGAGATACTTCTGTGTCAACACACAAGGAGAAATCAACCACTATCTTTTTATTTCCTCTTCTGTTAAGCCCTCAATTGTTTAAATTACTGCCTGAGATCACCTAAGATGTATATGAAAAAGTACAGTATATAGCAATGTTAATTTATGGGCCCATTTATGAATAAAGTTAATTTTATCTTCCTAATAAGCATTGCTTACCTACATCCACCAGCTCTCTACCTTCATCTTCAGATCTACTTGGGATGCAGGTTACAAGCAACAAGTATATTTCTCTGTTTTATTCCCAGCTGAGGCTTTGAAACTATTAAAATAAAGACAAGTTCACCAACCCTGACCAAAGAGCTTTAAGACACTTCTCTAATATTCACTCTTTCTTTTACCATAAAATAATTGCCACCCTTTCTATCCATACAAGCACAAGATACTTGCACTCATTTGGATTCCAAATGTCCAAAAATACATGGGTGCCTCATACAAGAGCAAGAATTGGAAAAGATCATAAGCATCCTGTGTAACTACTACAAATGGAGTTTTGGAGGTGACTGTGGCACCTATGGCATTCAGTATACAGGGACACTGAGCCACCTTGGGCCAGCAGCACCAAAAGCCATCAACAGAAGATGTTCATATGGCTCATAGTCTAACTATCCCATCTTTTATAGAATGGGTGTATAAGAATATTCTTCATTTAATAAAATGCATAAGCAGGGCTTATGGAGCTAAACCTATTCCAGTGAAAGGGCAAGCCTCAGTACACAGGTTTTTGTTTTCTCTGCTCCAGTTTTCTCTGCTCCAGTAAACCTTTGCCTGAGCCCCTTGTCAGAGTGAAAAACTTTCCAGAGAATGGTTAGTACTTTCACTTACTTCTCAGCCTAATTTGCCACCTGTAGTTTTCTCAATAGTGCTAAATTTGTATTCACTGCCCTCTGAGGAGAATTTGGGCCTCACAGTTCTCACACCCTTGCCTGTTCTGTTTCTATAGGTTTGCTCCTTGCCCACTTCATGTGTCAGTCACATGAGGAGCTAAAGAAGAACATAGTCCCTCTGTTTTAGAAGGTGGAGCTTATTAGCCACATGCTGTTCTTTGTACCAATGCAAACAGAGTTCAGAGAAAGAGACATCTAAAAGGAGTTCCCCTTTACCACTTATTTCATTCAGCCACCTCAGTGTTTCCCAAATCTTACAGGTTTATATTGCTGAATTTCTACTCCAGTTATCTCAGATCAGTCAATATATTTATGAGCCCAAGGCAGAGTTAGCCATGAAAATGGAGTTCACTGCTGTTTACAGAGGCAAACATGAAACTGGTCATCACAAGACTTTGGAACACACTCCCACAAATGCTACTTTCATTTGCAAGCACGCACCTACTTAAACAGGCCTGACATTTTAGGCAGTAAAGAGATGCTATATTGTAAAACTAGGCACCAGATTTGTAGAACAAAAATGTCATTGATTATTTATTGTTTACAGGAGAAAACCTGTCATGTCTGGAAGAATAGTATATTCAATGCTAAAGTAGAATTTCTGTCAACTTCAGAATACAGTCAATACTCTCTTCCTTGACAAACCTTATCTTGAGCATATGTTTAATTTGCTTCTAGTATGGCCTATAACATATGGTTTATTTTACCTTGACATCTTCAGTCCTTAATACCAACATAAGAAGTATCAAGGCAACATTACTGTGAATATTTGGGTACAGATATGTGAGATACATAGGGCCTGATGAGAGAATTAGTATTTGATAAAATTTGGTGTTTATGGGTAACATATATTTTATTCAAATAAATACAAATAAATTTCAATGGGAAATTCTGAATATAATCTAAAAAGAGTGAATTTCTAATTCTTCTAATAGTCTGCTTCTATGACTTAGTACTTCAAAGGAGGTAGGCAGACAGATAAGCAACTCAGGCAGTTGGCTGAATTCTGCAACCCTTTGGAGATGCAGAGGAAGTTGCATGTTTGCCTTTTTACCCCCCATTACCATAAATAATATGTTAATCACTTCCAGGTAGGCCACCACCACAGTCAATTGAATCCAGTGGAGCTCACAGATCACACTGCTTAAATCATGTTGAGAAGAGTTAGGCTTTATCTCTGATCTTTCCAGTTGAAACATTTTAAAAGGGACATTGTTTTGCAGATTCATGATTCGAGAAGTTATGAAATAAGAAATAATTTAAAACACCCCATGACAGCAATGGAATTTGAATGCTATGATGCCTTACTGGACATGACCCTTTTGTAACTAAAGTGAAACAGGTTTTCATGGAAATAAAAAAAATATGTAATGATTGAAGTGCATTAAAGAACACTGCCATATGAATCCAAAACTGATCATAACCAGAAGTATCATTTTAAAGTGTGGTCTAGCATCTGAGCTCTCAATTGAAACAGGCGGAAAGCCATCTGGCAGCAGACATTAGCCAGCACCATTCTCTTTCAGCTTCAGCCAGGCAGAAAGAATTCAGAATCGGAAGTGTCTTTTGTCACAGCCACAGAGTCCAGCTGTGAGTCACCACCAGACTTCCTCATTTTCCATATAGCTAACCGAGAAATCTCTTAGGCTAAAAAGTGAGATGCAAGCAGACAAAATGTTGCCTCACTGGGTTTGGTATTTTGGTGGGAAAATAGAAACACTGTTGGCTAACAAACGCCACACCTATTTTGCCATAATCTATCAACATTTACAATGGCTGAATTGTGGAGATGAGAAGGAAGGTAGGTGCACATATGTTCATTTCATTCAGTAAGTTATTTACTGTATTTAATCCTGATATTAATCTCTCTTTTAATGCCCGTTTCCTGGTAGGCTATGTCACAAAAGCTCAAAAGAAAATCTAAGTTTATTTGATTTGGTTTATTTTGTTTTTTAAACAAGGCTGCCTCAACTTTAGGTACTGACAGTGTTTAGGTACTGACAGAGGAAACATAGCTCATAGTTCACAGGAGCTACCAGGTGCTCAGCACATTTGACATTATCAACTGGATTCTTAAGTAGTCTAAACTTGTGTTTACCAATATAATTTACTTCCCTCCTTCTGAAAGTCTTCATAATGAAGCCTAAAGTTCTGGGTGCAGCTTAAGGTCACAGCACACTTGACTTCAGCACTTTCTTAAAGCAAATATCTTACTAAGCCACATATAGTTTTAAGATGTTTAATGGATTGAGGCCTCCTGTAATAAAACAAAAAGGAGAAAGAGAATTACAGTATAATCACTGCAAAAGCTGTGTACAGTGATTATTTGGATTTGATTTTTATTTTTGGTTCATTTTAGAACAACCTCTCCAGCATTTTCTGTCAAGTCAATTGAAACAGAAGTTTTATCAATGCCAAAAAAAATTTGAATTTCTTTTTTAAAAAATTAAAACAACCATAGAAAACACCATTTTATGTAATATCTGTTTAACTCCACCATTCTATTTCATGTCTGCTAAACTCTTAGAATTGTTTCATTTGAAACTTTTATTTTGCCTTCTTTTTTGATCATATCACATTTTTAAATGAAATGTTTCAACTTCAAAATGAGATGTTAAGGAATTTTGTTGTAGAAAAATGTTAGGAAAAAAAATAACTTGCATCTCCAAAGTAAGTTATCCCTCCAAGTATAAGAAGATGAAAATGCTTCAATGTTTTCAGGAATTTCCATTTTTTCCCTCCCAACCGTTAATCAAAGGTAACTGAAATCTTCAAATAAATTTTTGATTAAATTGAAATTTGCTATTTGTCTCTGAAATATAGTCCAAATCTGGTTACATAATTATTTAGAAAAGGCACTACTGTAATCATGTAAATTGATTATTTTAACATATTACGTTCCTATTTCTTGTGGAATTGAATTAGTCTGGGTAAGAAACATACCTTGCTTATACATCATTTCTCTACTTACCAGGTTTCAGAGCTGCACAAATCTGCTTCAGGTATGGTTTGAGACCACAAAGAAAACCTAATGCCAGTTGTGAAATTTTTTTCTCAGTGTTTTACACGCATATGAAACAGAAAAGCAGGAATCTGCTACCAAAACTCCTGGTTTATAACTGGGGGCAGCCAAACAGTGAAGTTTGGCAGATTTAGATTAGAAATTAACAAAAATTAATTACAGAAAGAATACAACTTTGATGAAGACTGGTTGTCTTCCAAAAAAACACAGGCTAGAAATCAAGCCATGGCAGAGTACTTAAAGTAGAATGTTTCTGAATACATCATTTAGTCTGAATTGTTAGTACTTGAATATAGGGTTCCTTTTTTTTACCCCAGTAAATTTGACATTTCTGTCTTTTATTACCTCCCTTTCTATCCCCTTGCCCCCTCCACAGTTCTCCAGCTGTTTGGATTAGAATGTTTGATGTGTCCTACATAGCTTATGTCACCTGTACCTTTTGTATGAAATTCCATCCCTTCAAAAAGAGGCATTATTAATGAATGCATATCAGCTCAATATGAAGTTTTGAATTAGAAGATTTGCAATATAAAAGAAGAGAATGATTGATAAAAAATGAAGGCTTCTGTAAGTTAATACCATGTATATCAGGTTCAGACCTGAAGCAGCTATAAAGGTGTCAGCATGACCTTCACTGAAACAAAGCACGTGTATTCTCATTGCTCACATTTCTTTGACTTTGGTATTGCTCTAAAACCCATTAACAGGTCCTTTTTAGATGAATTAATTAACAGAATTTTCACTGGAACTCTCATATTGTTTCTGAATATAAATGAAACAAGAAAAATAGTAATGTGTTTCAATGCAGTCAAATACAAAGTCTCTTTTTGGATGTGTAATTTGAATTGGTCAGTTTAAAGAAGCTTCACACATGTAGAAAGTTTAAAAAGTTGTTCGTTAAACTACTGTTATAATTCTTTTAAAAATCCTATTATGTTTGGTTACACAAGACTGCATTTAATATACTTAAAGATGCAGTACTCCTTAGCTGTGACATATTTATGGGCTGTGCATTAAGAAGTTTATAATATAAGCAGTATATCCTCAGTGTCAAACAGCTCTCAATGAGGACAATTATTCATTCTGTCTGTTTGTAATTAAGTATGAGATAATTTATGATTATGAAGATAAGTGAGCAATTTTTTTTAGAATACTGTATTTTCTTACAGAAATGTTCCTATAATATCCAGAACTCATAAATTACTCACCTTACATTTCAGGCAGATTTCTTGTGGAATTAATAGATATATGGATTCGATCTCAATAGTGTGGGGTAAAAATAGTGAACAGGATGAACACTATCAAGAGATTCCCCATAACTTAATGAAAATAAAGCCAGGCTTGACATTGACTGATCCAGGACTGGCAAGTGATGGAACTGATACTATCTGTACCCCTTAGAAAAATGGTGAGGACAGAACCATAAAAGATTCCTCTTAGATAAGGATTCAAAGGTTGGATGCTTATCTGTTTTATAGCCAGTTTTATCTGCAGACTGAGCTGGAAACCTTTCATGATCAGACTCTCTTCTAAGATTTCTATTGAAATTTCACACAGTACACGTGTCCTGCAAAAATAGCCTCCGTCATGGCATTATAAGCCTTTGGTGACAACAAAAATATATACAGGAAAAGGTTTTATTCTAACCATAAGAAAATGAAAGAAATATGGGGTTTGAGTAGCAGTTTAGTTTAGTTCATACAGATTTTTTTACTTAACTTTTTATACACACTAGTGGAGTTCAGATCTCTGTATAAGGCCTGATATTGAAATACTGTGGGAAGAATGTATCCACACGGGGATTCTGGAAAATAAAGACAAGTGAGAGGATGCTGAACCTATTTTACCTTTCTCTCAGCCCATAGAAACATTCCATCAAATGTGTTCTCAGCTATGTTCCACACATTTACAGACAAAGGCCATTTCAGAACCTGCCTCCCTGCAAAGGCCTGAAGATGGTCCCAGCAGACATCCTTGTGCAACAGTAGTCAAAACCACACACATAAGGAGAAAATAAGAACAAAGTGGATCCTACAAAGCTCCAGAGAAAAACTCACCACGCAGCTAAAATATGGTATACATTTCTTAATGTTTTCCAGAGGTGCTTGTTTTACATTTAGATTAAATCCCTGGAAATTTGACCATTATTAAGCTATTTGTCTTCCATGCACATGCAAAGTATCTGAAATAATTAAAGTTTAAATAGATTATTCTGCTACTCAAAAAAAAAACCCTGAGAGAATGTCAATATTAAAGTCACTGATCTAGGGAAAAAAAGAGTCACCTCTGACATTAAAATAAATCTCAGAAATTTTGCCTAACATGTAAGCCATTTTTGCTGTAAAATTACCAGTTTCAAGAAAGAGGGGGTGGAATGAATGTGCTTCTTCAACCATGACAATAGTATTGCTACTTCATTCTCATAATGTTATGGGACCCCAGGCAGCTCCCAACCTCATCCTGGAATGATGGCATATTTCATGATTATGTCCAACTCTGGCAGATAAGAGCATTTATATGCTAATAACAGCAATATGTGTAGCTCTAGAATTTCACCATAAGCAGTGAAGCTTTTAATCACAATAAGCCTTATGAGCCCAATTTATCTACTTTTTTTTTAAAAAATATTATAATACCTACATAGGTGTTCCAAAATGTATTTCCTTTACATCAACTTTTAGGGCCCTATAAAATAAGAAATGAATGGGAAATGGTACCTCAGAGGATTGGATTATTAATAAGGGGTGGATTATTTCTTCAAATCACAAGAGAAAATGGAAGCTATGTCATGATGGCTGGATGGTGTTTGGATAAATGGAGAACCAGAAGCTATGCCAGGAACCCACTGAATCATCTTTACAGAGGAAGCAATAATCTACAGCCACACCTGGAATTGGCACAGGCCATAAAGGAGCAAAACTCTCCTTAGCAGTCACCATGCTGCCTGTGAAAGTTGTTTGGTCTGTTTTTACCAGTAGCTATTAGGAGTTTGCCTTTTTTATAGTTGACAGCCTTGGGTATCCAGGTGCTCTCACTGTTTCAATTATATGTTCAGTTAGGTCCCATCTGGCACAGAAACTCACTTGCAGTTTTGCTGTCATGTTGCTCGGGGTTGAATTTGAGAGCACAATAGCGATCTAAGCTTCCTGCCATCAGGACTGCTGGACAGTGGCTTGCACTGGGGTAAAAAATGAAAGAAAGAAATAAAATTGGAACTGAGTTCACATGATCTTTTGTAGATAAACTACTTAATTTCAGTGAACTTATGTGATATCTCACCTCTCTCCATTAACTGCCTAAGGATGCTGTGTCCAGCGCTCCAGGATAGTCGACAGTTTGAATTTGTCCCTGTTTTCTTTAACTCATATGCTGCAGGAGTGCTTCAGGTCACTGTTAGGTGGTAACATCTGTAATCTGAGACAGGGAATTTTTCACATAGACATACGGAAGGCAAAAATATTTCAGAAATGGAAAATGTTGTAGGATGCTTTGAAGTTAGAATGACTCTGAAAATATTTTAAAACTTTCAACAGACCAGATTTCCATTTTGCAATGTTTTTTTCTAATTCAATAATGTACACATGACATCAAGTTTGTCACCAGAATTTGTATCAGCATCATATATACCCCTTCTAACTGAATCTGCTTCCACTCTGACCACTTCAAAGCAATAATTTTATTTCAGATGTCAAAACTCTGCCAATATTAAGTGTTAAATTATTTCCACTACATCAAAGATTAATTACTAAAATACATGCTTCATTCTCAGAACTGGTTAAATGTCAGACACACAAACACTCATTAAAAAGGTAGGTCACATATGCCCCTGAAATCTTGTTGAATAGTCCCCCTTTTGCAGAAATCCAACATTTCTAAAAAGTTTATAAAATTGTAATATTAAAACCTGTCCAAGTTGTTTCCATTAAGGTATTTAAACCACGTCAGTAATGTGGTCTGACAACACAGCTGGCTCTGCTTTCAGCAGCAGGTTGGGCTACAGGTCTCCTGAGGAACCTCACCACCTGAATTATTCTGTGGTCCTATTATGATCATCACTTGTATTCTAGACAAATATCACTTATATTCCATCAGATAAAATCCTTCATAGAAGCCATTAAACAAATTAATCCTACTGAAAGTTTGCTAAGTTACTTTCAATATGCAAAAAATGAAGCCATTTTGAAAGGTAAACACAGGAAAGAGGAAATATTGACTTTTGCTCAGAAACATTCATTCACAAATGTGCTTTAAGAATCCTTCATGCTATCTTTTGAGTAAGTTTCAAAAGTATCTTTTATGTCTGGCAGAAATATAAGAAGTAGCAGTACTGTTCATGCAAATGTCACAGCTGCACAAAGAATAAAATAAAGAAACCAGACTCCAATGATTTCTTTCTTTTTACCACATGGATCAAATGAAGCATAGCCTGTAATTACATTCCCAGAGAATAGCACAGATAGCAAAAATTGATATCTGTCATTTGGATTATATAGTTACTAATTCAAATCTCCTCTAGAAAGGATAATCATAGGCAGTGGAGAAAGCTAATACCTTGAACACAATATTCTGAGGCAAAACCTGGTGTTCTTGAAGACCTAATTTTCCTTCATCTCTGACTACACACAGAACAGCTAGGTCCTGGGAGCAAGGCCATCCTTACAATTTTCCTCCTTGAACTCTCCCAATTCAACAATAAGGGCTTCCCCAACACAAGAGATTCCACACATGGCTCTGAGCAGGACCAGCTGGACAGGAGTGCTGTTAATGTCCTTTACACAGCTGTGACATTGACTGGCACAGGGGGAAACTCCACCTGTCAAAGATCCTTTAGCGTTAGCAATTATGGCTACAAATGTGAGCTGTCTTTGAGGCCATCTAGTTCATAACAGGAATCAATCTACCACCTCACCAATAAAGAAATGCAAAGAAAATTTGTTCCTTCCCATCTCTTAGACAGAAAATTTAACCTCCTCCATTACAATATCTTCTGATTCCAACACTGCATAACATAAATGTTAACCAAATGGATATGGTATTAGAATAATTTTTTTACGTCCATAGATAAGAAGCAACATTAAAAACTACCTCAAACTACTAAAAGCAACTATGTCCTCAACACACATCAGCTCAGCCTGACTGCCCACTGCCAGCCTGAAGCACCAAGGCACAGCTCCCAGTGAGGCTAGAGTTCCCTACAGCACAGGCAGTGTGCTGTGTCTAAGGGCTGGGCACATCTGGAGCCACCACATAGCTGCCTTGGTAGTAGGGCTTGTACCACAGAAAAACCATATAAAAGAGATTAGCCTAAAATATCACTCCTCTATCCTCTAACTCCAGCTTCTAAAACTTTCAGCTACACCAGTGGTTGTAATGTTATAAGAATCTGGAGAAAACAAAAAAGTAAGATTTATTAGTTACTTTCCAGCTGAACAACAGCAGGAATAGCAATGAGAACTAAACACTGCAGGTGTTTGACAAGTCATTAATGCAGGGCTGGATGATGCTCAGGTATTACAGTGATATAAGGACTACAGACTTTGATATAATCTGTAATAAGAAGATACCTTAACAATTTTTCAATCCTTAAATCATCTTTAAATTCTCATATAGTATGAGTGAGAATTTGATCTTTTCTGGGTGCTATTAAAGCAAAACACTTGGTGGGTCATCCCACAGGGTCTCACATATGCAACAACTCTGCAGCATACACAGCAGAACTCTGGTTATGCTTATTAAATAACTTGGTAGCAGTCAATGAGACTTTAAATTACAATCCTCTTCCATTTAATTGCATAATTAGGACACTTAATTTGAACCATTATTTCATGTGAGCCAAGCCACTGAAATAAAATGCATCCATATTATTTTAAAGAGATAAAATTATTAAAAATACCTAAAAAGCTCAGAGTAACACAGATTTGGGTTGCTTTTATCCTTTTTTCCTTTGACAGAAGGCATTTCATTGGCAGCATTAGAAATAAAACCATGCTTGCTATAGTCGAAAGCAGACCTTGGTTTGTTTGTAATTTTTGATTTGTTTTATCCAGTGTGAACATTAATTGCAAATTCCTGATGTGAATTAAATGCTCAAGTGTCTGAATTTCAGTGTAACTAAATGGTTGAAATGGTTGCACAGATATGGTTGCACCATAGCAAAATCATAGAGCCATTTGAATTGGTAAGGTTGGAAGAGACCTCTAAGATCATCAAGTCCAACTGTTACCATAGCACCACTGAGTTCACCACTAAACCAGGTTCCCAAGTGTCACACCCACATGATTTTTGAACACTTCCAGGGACCTTGCTTCCACCACTTCCCTGGGCAGCCTGTTCCAATGCCTGAAAACCATTTAAGTGAAGAATTTTTTCCTAATATCCAACCAAAACCTTCCCTAGTGCAACTTGAGGCTATTTCCTCTTGTCGCTTGTTGCTGGGTGAAGAGCCTGGCTACAGCCTCGTCTCAGGTGGTTGTACAGAGTGATGCAGTCTCCCATGGGCTTTCTTTTGTCCAGGTGATTTCAGGTGGTTGTACAGAGTGATGAGGTCTCCCATGGGCTTTCTTTTGTCCAGGCTGAACACCTCCAGCTCTCTCAGCTGCTCTTCCCAAGACCTGTGCTCCAGACAATGCAGCAGCTTGGCTGCCCTCCTCAGGACATGTCCCACTACCTCAGTGTCTGGCTTGAGGTGAGGAACTGAACACAGGATCTGAGGTGTGGCCTCGCCAGTGCCGAGTACAGGCACTGCTGAGGAGGGGAGTGATGGAGTGCCTTTGGTGGGCATCCAGCCACAGTCAACCCACCACAATGTACAGTAATTATACATTCTTCTACTCTTCTTCAAAACCATTGATCTTTCTTCCTTCATTTCCACGTAAAATAGAATAAATAAATAAATGTCCAGCTATGCTAAAGCCTGAAAACTGTAGCCTAGGAGGAGTAAATTTTCCCACTACTGAGCAAGTGAAGTTGAAATGTTAGAGTAGAAACAGTTTTGCAGCATTATCTGCAGTGGTTACTTCTGTTCCCATAATGAGAATTCTAATGATAACACAGCAAATCCCAAATTATTTCTGCTTGTACAGATTTGTAATATTACAAATGGAACCAGGCAGAGCACGCAGCCAGGTCTCAGCTGCTGAAATGTCTCACGTTAGCCCATTTGAATTACAGATATGCAAGAACGGACACTACCTTTGCTCAAAGCAATGTTTAGGGAAAGGTTTGAATCCTTGCTACTTTTCAGTTTGGTTTTTTTGGTTCGTTTTTTTTTTTTTCAAATAATTCAGTACTTTCAGAGTCTTACCTTGCTTGATATTCAGAGCAGAGAGCAGAGTTTTTCAAGATAAAACTTTCTTTGATGATAACATTTCAAGCCCAAACATTATGCCCCTGGCAGAGAGAAAATATTTATCCCAAAGCCAGTTTTTTATTTTATATTTTAAGAGATTGCAGCCTTAAGAAATACGGTTCTTATCCTCTCAGAAGCACATACTTGAATGAAAATAGGACAGAATTAAGCAAAATTCAGGGAAGAAGAGCCAGACTCTCCTTTGGTGTAAAACTGCTGCCAGGGGCCTAAGCTGATATATAGGAGCTGGCAGTTTGGCTTGTGTATTTTTAGAACAAAAAAAAAATCAATGCTTTCAGACTCTGCTTCCATTCTCTCATGACACAGTGGTATTTGAGAATCTTTCTTTTCAAATACCTTGTAATTGCCTTTGGTAACTACAAATATGCAAAAGAGAAACGAGAAATAAATCAACAAACTTACTTGTTCAAGCAAAACTTAACAGCCCAAATAGTCTAGATGACTAAGCATGTTCTTGTGGTTTTATGTCCCTGAGGCTGCGGGCAGGAAGACCACTGCAATTACACACACACCAAAGAAACTGTCATTGTGACTTAGGATGAGTCAAAACCTTAATCTTGTAAAACTTGTAGAAGTAGATGGTGAACATAACTCCCATCAAAATCTTTCATTTTATGCCAGAATCTTTCAAAGCCACCATTAACACACTACATATCCTATATTTATGTTCTAAGTAACGTTTCTATTATCCAGCCTTTCTGCTCCACACACCAAAAGATTCTGTCCAAATTCTCCTCAAGAAATATTATTTCTTGTCTTGTTAAAGACAGTCTTTCCTCCCTTACAGGCACTAGGAACAGTACTGCAAAGAGTAATTACTTCAGCTTTGTAATTTGGTTATTTCTCTACTGATTCCTCTTATTCTCTCTCTTCACTGACATGGCATCTCACAGCCCATTTCTTCTTTAATTTCTAGCGCTTGTTACATATCAGCCCCTGATACCAGACTCATTTCCTGGTATGTAATAATGATACACATTTGTGCCTTGTTTACCATCTTCCACATTGCTCCTCACAGGTGAAGCAGAAATAACCCATCACTGAAGAACACTCTTCTTCAAACCCTTCCCTAACCCTAAGGGAGGCAATAAATTTGCCAGCCAACAAGTGTTATTCAGTAGAGAATATAATTCATACCATTTCAAAGAAATCAATTCAACAGCAGATTTAAGTTTATTTTCTTCCTTTAATTATAATGGACTACTCAGAGAGTTTTATTCCAAACAGGAAGCCAAGTGGGCTTCTAGCATCAGACAACTCTTAGAGTGTAGCACACTTTCCCTACTGCTTTCTGATCATAGTCCTTCAATCCACGCCAGTGTCAAGCCATGTGGTTACTCGTGTCAGTCAGTATTTATGCTGACCTTTCCATCACAAAAGGGGCTTTGGCACTGCTGGGCCTTTTGGAGCATCAGTCTGTGAGCAATGGAGTCTGCAGCAATACCAACGCCAGCTCCTGGCTGAAGACTGTCAAGGAGATCATGATGGCCTCCACTGCTATTCTAGGAACAACTCTTTTCCTGTCCATCCTAAATGTCTAAGCTAAGCTGTGCAGGCCCTCCTAATATGGAGCAGTCCGGTGGTATGGGAGGACACTGCCTTCCAAAAGCGGCTCCAGCTGGGCAGGGCACTCCGGCCGGCAGCAGGCACACCTCACACTCACACACACACACAAACACAGAGAGGCAGGCACACCTCACACACACACACACACAGACAGAGAAAGGCACATGTCACACACACACAGAGACAGGC
>VZRF01013829.1:0-12805 GCA_013396875.1 Vireo altiloquus | reverse complement strand
TGGATCCCATGATGGGTAATGGGAAGGATCCCATGATGGACAATTAATTGGGATGGATCCCCTTATGGATATTAATGGGATGGAGGCCGTGATGGATAATGGGATGGATCCCATGATGGGTAATGGGAAGGATCCCACAATGAAAAATTAATTGGGATGGATCCCATTATGGGTATTAATGAGATGGATCTCGTGATAGAAAATTAATTGGGATGGATCCCATGATGGATATTAATGGGATGGAGGCCATGATGGATAATGGGATAGATCCCATAATGGATAATTGGGTGGATCTCATGATGGATAATTGGATGGATCCTGGGATGGATAATGAGATGGATCCCATGATGGGTGATTAATTGGATGGATCCCATCATGGATATTAATGAGATGGATCCCGTGATGGATAATTGCATGGATCCCGTGATGGATAATGGCAAGGATCCCACGATTAATTGGGTGGATCCCAAGATGGATATTGGGATGGATCCCATCACGGATAATGAGATTGATCCCATGATGGAAAATTAATTGAGATGGATCCCATTATGGATATTAATGGGATGGATCCCGTGATGGATAATTGCATGGATCCCATTATGGATTATGGGATGGATCCCATGATGGATAATTAATTGGGATGGATCCCATGATGGACAATTAATTGGAATGGATCCTGTGATGGATAATGGGATGGATCCCATGCTGGATAATGAGATGGATCCCACTATGGATAATTAATTGGGATGGATCCCATGACAGATAATGGGATGGATCCCGTGATGGATAATTAATTGGGTGGAACTCATGATGGATAATGGGATGGATCCCACAATGGATAATTAATTGGGTGGAACTCATGATGGATAATGGGATGGATCCCATGATGGATATTGGGATTGATCCCGTTATAGACAATGGGAAGGATCCCACAATGGATAATTAATTGGGTGGAACTCATGATGGATAATGGGATGGATCCCATGATGGATATTGGGATTGATCCCGTTATAGACAATGGGAAGGATCCCATGATGGATAATTAATTGGGTGGAACCCATGATGGATAATGGGATGGATCCCATGATGGACAGTTAATTGGATGGATCCCATGATGGATAATTAATTTTCTTCCTGGCTATGGGGGAAGTTCCCTGGATTTGTTGCTGGAGCTCTGTGTGATTTTTTTGGTTTCCTTCCTTTCCCTGCTGGCATTGTGGGGTTTTCACGGATGTCTTGGTGAAGGATGATTTCCAGGAGAAAGAAGAAAATCAGGATTCGGGGATAAAAACAGAGTTTCTGAATCAGTTTAAAAACTCATCTTGCTCACAATGTTGTTGATTTACGAGGACACAACAAGGAAAAGGAGAATCATTCCCAACCCTGCAGGGCTGGGAAGCAGCACTGGAAAAGAGGATGAACCTACAGGAAGTGGGAATGAGAGGTGGGATGAGAGGGAATCCAGGGAAGTTTGACACCTGGAATGGGAGGGAATTTGGGGAAGTCTGACACCTGGAATGGGAGATGAATGAGAGGGAATTCAGGGAAGTTTGGCATCTGGAATGAGAGCTGGGATGAGAGAGAATCCAGGGAAGTTTGATGCCTGGAATGAGAGGGAATCCAGGGAAATTTGACACCTGGAATGAGAGGGAATTCGGGGAAGTTTGGCATCTGGAATGAGAGATGGAATGAGAGGGAATTCAGGGAAATTTGACACCTGGAATGAGAGGGAATTCGGGGAATTTTGACACCTGGAATGAGAGGGAATCANGCACTTGGAAGGGGGGGGAATCAGGGAAGTTTGACACCTGCGATGAGAGGGAATCCAGGAAAGTTTGACACCTGGAATGAGAGGAAATTTGGGGAGGTTTGGCATCAAACTCGGAGAGATTTTGCTGTAAGTCAGGAGATGTGAAGAAGTCCTAAATGCCTTGGTCTGGAATATGAACGCATCCATGGAAAGCATTTTTTTCAGGATAACTCCTTTTAGAGCTGAGTGTCGATGATACAGCCTGGTAAATCCTGGAATAATCCCTGTCTTAAGGAAAATAACTTGGAATTACGAGCAGAGCAGCATCAGTCTCTTTCTGGAAGGACAGATGTGGATGTAAATGGAAATCTGTGAGGGAAAGAAAATCCCAGGATCATGGAATCATGGAATGGTTTGGGTTGGAAAGGACCCTAAAGCTCATTTAATTTCACCCCCTGAACCTTTTAAGGAACAGGAGCAGTGATGGGAAAATAAGAAAATCAATTAAAAAAACCAGAAAATTAAGGAGGAGAAGTGCATGGAATGGGGCAGGAAATTTGGGAATTTTTGGTCAGGACTGAGATTCCAGAGTAGTTTCCTGCTGTCCTCACAATGTCCTCACAGGATCTAAATCCAACAGGTTTATTCTTCAGGATGGCAGAACTCCAGCCCAGCAGAGGAATTTTCCTAAGGAATTCAGGCCTGGAAAAGGCTTTGCTGGGGCTGATTTGCCTCCATCCAGTTGTGACATTCCCGTTTTCCCTCTGCCTGGAATTTTTCCGTGGAAATATCGGATTTTTACCCCTCCAGAGCAGAGTCCTGAAGTTCTTAGCTCTAAATCACCATTGTGAGAGTTGGGAACAGAATAATGGACAAAGCCAAGATTCCCAAGTCATGGAATCATGGATATCCCAATATCCCATCCTAAATCATCCACGGGCTGTTGAGGAGCGGCTTTGAACTGAGCTTAGAGTAAAAATTAGGATTAAATATTGGGAAGGAATTCCTGGCTGGGCTGGAATTCCCAGAGAAGCTGTGGCTGCCCCTGGATCCCTGGGAGTGTCCAAGGAAAGGTTGGATCACTCTGGGATTTGGGGAGGTGTCGGGGTTGGAATGGGATGGGATTGAAGGTCCCTTCCCACCCAAACCATTCCGGGATTCTGGGATCAAGGACACTCAGAATCCATCCAGAGGGACTTTTGTGGAAGTTGGGGATGGAAAAGGGAGGAAAAGAGTCCCGAGATTCCCAGTGAAGCCACTTGTTCCCAAAATTCCTTCCCAGAGAGGAGTTGGAATGGATCCAATCTCAGGCTGGGAGAGCTGGGAATGTCCAACAGGAGAAGAGAAGGATCTTGGGAATCCTTGGAGCCTTTTCCAGAGGGAAAGGAGAGCTGGAGAGGGACTTGGGCCAAGGGCTGGAGGGGCAGGAGCCAGGGAATGGCTTCCCAGTGGGAAAGGGGAGATCGGAGTGGGATCTTGGGATAAAGGAATTCCTGGAATTCCCAGAGAAGCTGTGGCTGCCCCTGGGAGTGTCCAAGGAAAGGCTGGAGCACCCTGGGATGATGGAAGGTGTCGGGGTTGGAATGGGATGGGATTGAAGCTCCATGGATCCCATCCAAACCATTCCATGATTCCGTGATCCCGAGCTCCGAGAGCCACTCTTTAGGATCCTTGTTCCCTGAGACCGGATTTGGAGGAAAATCCGGGAATTCCCTGTGTTTGTGTCCATCCCAAGCCCCAGATAATTGGGATAACGAGCGGGATGAGCGTGGGAGAGGCACCCCTGATAAAACCCCGTGAAGAACATTCCCACTCCAGTAAATCCAGTGAAACCATGTGGAAAAGGTGGAATCACCATCCCTGGAACTGTCCAAAAACCCATGGATGTGACCCTTGAGGAGATCATTTAACACCCACAAAGGTCTTAAAGACCTTTTCCAACCTCACTAATTCCGGGATCCTGGGAAATTTGGGGAGTTTTTTTATGAGCTGCAGAGTGGTCGGAGATCCTGAATCCCAGATTTATCCTGAGTATTTGGGATCCTCATCATTCCCACGGGAACATGGAAAAGGATGAGAGGAGCATCACAGGATTTTGTTTTCCCTCGGATTTTGGTGTTCCCTGGGGATTTTCCTGGCACGCCAACCATGGAGGGGACGAGGAAATAAAATCTCTTTCCTCGGAACAGAGGCAGATCCAGACTTTCCCTGGGAGCTTTGCTCCACCGGAGATCCGAGGAATGGGAATGTTGGGAAAACAGGAGACGGAGCAAACCTCGCTGGAGCTGCTGGCGAATTGCAGATTGATTTGAATAAATTGGGGATTTCATCCCCTTTATCCCGAATTTATCCAGCTCCTGAATCCCTGGGACAGCCTTGTCATCGCTGTGGATGCTCCTGACGATCCAAAGTGGCCACGGAAAACTCATTCCTGGCTTTTTTCCTGAAAAATCTCCTTTTTCCCACTCTTGTTTTAATTCCCTTCACTCCCCGGCAGGTGGATGAGAGGCTCGGCGTTGTAATCCACCTTTTCTTTGCAGGATTTCAAACGCTTTCCCCTGGATTTAGCTAAAAACCTGAAACCGGGAGCGCATCAGGGATTTTTTATCTGCATTCCTGGAGGGAAAATCCACCCAGCCTGGCTGTTGGGAGCTGATTGTTATTCCCTGGATTATCCCTGTGGATCCGAATGTCCTCCAGGCACTCGTTTATTTTCCCCCTAATTGCAGCTCCCCGGAGGGAGTTCTGTTGCCTCTCTGCAGGGTGTTGTTTATCCAGAGAAATCCCTGGATAAAGGCTCCGGTGGAGGAATTGTGTTTTCCTTGGAGCTCTGGGCAAGAGGCGAGGAATTATCCACAGATCCTGGGGATTTATAGGGAAAAAAGAAAGAGCAGGGATGGGACACAGGGAACCTTTCCACTCAGCATTCCAACCTCTCTCCGAGGTGGATCAGGGATTTCCCAATGAGCAATTCTGCCTTTGGAGGCTTCCCGTTGGGAATTCATCCCCGCAGCTCTTCCACAGGGGTTGAAATCCAGGAATTTTCCGGAATTTTCCGTGCTCAGAGCTTGACCTTGTTCCCGTCTCTCCCTCCCTTTTCCCAGTGCCGCGACGTGAGGATGAGGGAGGTTGGAATTCAGGGTGTTGCCTTTCCCTCCCACGGAGGGCAGGGATGGATGGGATGTTGGGAAGGAATTCCTGAGGATTAGGGAGGCTCTGGCATGGATTTCCCATCCCTGGCATTGTCCAAGGAAAGGGCTTGGAGCAGCCTGGGAGGGTGGAAGGTGTCAGGATAGGAATGGGATTTCAGATCCTTCCAAAGGAAAAATCCTTGATTTTCCCTTTCCCGGTATCCCAGCAAGGTTGGAGCAGCACAAGGATCAGGGTTAGGATCCTTTAATTCCTTTAATTAATTCCTTTATCCTGCCAATCCCAAGAATTGTTAATGGAGGGGGAAGGAGAATCCACCAGGAGCTGGGCAGATCCATGAATTCATTCCACAGAGGTCATCAGGCACCGGATGGAAGGAGGGTGGAAAATCAACACAGATTCATTAATTATCATTAATTAATTACAGCCTCGGTTCCCTGAGCATCCCAAGCTCCCGATGGGATTTTGGGATCTCCTGGCCTTGGTGCAGCTGAGGAAAAGGAGGAAAACTCATCCAGGAATGTTTGGGACCAAGCTGAGTCTTTTCCTGTCTCTCATTTCCCTGGAGATCTGAGGGATTTGGGATAAAAAAGGTGGTGTTTTGTCAGGTTTTGGAGTGGGATGAGCCAACATTCCCAAGCTTGATCCCAATGCCAAAATCCTCCTTTCCCAAAAAAAGAGGGATCCTGATTTCCTCATCTCTGTGGGATAAACAGAAGAACCTTTCCCAGGCCAAATTTCCTTTCAAATTTCCTTCCAAATTTCTTTCCAAATTTCCTTTTATTGCCTTCCTTGGAGATCTTCACATTCCTGCCATCCTCATTCACATTCCCACGGGAATGGCCTGGAATTCTTTGCTCCGCAGAACTTTTCCTGCTTTTAATATCAAATATCAAAATACTGACCAAATCCCAACACAGAACAGTTGTGATTCTGATGGATTTTCCCCAAATCAAGATTCCCAATTTCTGGCCTCCAGCAGCAGCAGATGCCATGAAAAACACCTGGATGATCCTTTTTTTTTTTTTCCCTCCCAATTCCCAAACGAAGAACTGAGATCAAAATTAAATCCCATTTTTTAGGATTTGTTCAAGATTGGAATTCAGGTTTTTTTTACTAAAATCTTCTTCCTTTCATTTTTCTGCTTTCCCCTTCATTTATTTCCCCTTGCTTTTAGTTGAGTTTTATTCCTTATCCAACCAAATCCTTGAAACCAACAGAATTCCGTGAATTTGGGAATTTGGTATTTCGGCTTAGGTGTCCCTGATGGTGCTTTTGGGTGAATTCCCTGCTAATTGAGCTGTTTAAAGGTTCGGAATTTCCTTTCCCGTGCAGGGATATTCCAATGCCTCTGGTGAGCTCCGGAGTGGAGCATGGGAATCTGAGGGAGCTTGCCTTGGCCAGGATGAAGGATCTTGGAACACAGGTAAAATATTATTATTATTATTATTATTATTATTATTATTATTATTATTATTATTATTACCATTATTATTTTTAAAAATAATAATAATTCAAAATATCCTATACAATCTTCTACAAATCATGGGTGTCATATTTAGCCAAATATTTATATTTATATTTTCATATTTAGCCCAAATATTTATTTCATGAAATAGAAATNTTTTTTTTAATGAAATAATTAAGACAAATCCTCCCAAATTGGGAGAAACGAAGCCACAACAAGAACAAAAATTCCTGCTGAAGGAAATCTTCCAAAAAAACCCAAAAAACCAAATTAACAACCAAAAATCCCAATAATGATCCTTAGGGAAAGCTGCTTTTTTTTGGGAGAATTTCGGTTTCTCTCTTCCGCCCTTTTCCTGAACAGGCCTGGAATGGGGTTGGAGAAATTCCATTTTTTTGAGCAGGATCAGAGCCCTGAAATCAGAGGGAAAGGGGGGAAAAAATTCCTTTTGAACTTCCCTTCCTTTCTCTTTCCCATGCATTTCCCTGAGGGAAAAATTGGAGAAAAACTCTGGAATCTGAGCCCAAAAAACCTAAAAACCTGGGAGAGAGATTCCAGCACAAAGGATGGAGGTTGGAGAGATTCCAGAGGGTGAAGCCAAACAGGAGGGATGAGTTTGGAGCCAGAGGCAGGGAATGTGTCTGGGCTTTCCTTGGAATGTGGTGGCATTCCCAGTGCCCCTGGATTCTCCCTCCCAAACCTCAGCTTCTCCAAGGAAAGCCATGCCCAAGTTCTTCCTTTTTTTGGGAATGTCCCAAGTTCCTGTTGAAGCCTGGCACAAATCCCGGGTTTTTGGAGAATATTGGATTTATTGGCGTTGTCCAGGGAAGTTGTGGCTGCCTCTGGATCCCTGGGAGTGGCTGAGGAAAGGTTGGAGCAGCCCCTGGGATTTTGGGAATGTCGTGGTTGGGATTTTGGGATGGGATGGAAGCTCCGTGGATCCCAGCCAAAGCATTCCGGGATTCTGGGATCCAGGAGGCTCAGGATCCATCCCGAGGGGTTTTTTATGGAAGTTGGGGATGGAAAAGGGAAGGGAGATCCTTCCCAGAAGCATGGAATTCTGAGTGAAGCCGCCAGATCCCGGAATTCCTTCCCGGAGAGGAGGAGTCGGGATGGGGATGGATCCAGTGCTGGGAATGGAGGGAATTCCCTGGGAAAGGGGAGCTGGGATCTTGGGATAAAGGAATTCCCGGCTGGGCTGGAATTCCCAGAGAATCTGTGGCTGCCCCTGGATCCCTGGGAGTGTCCCGGGAAAGGCTGGAGCACTCTGGGATTTTGGGAATGTCAGGGTTGGAATGGGATAAACTTTTCAGGTCCTTTCCCACCCCAACCATTCCATGGAATCATTCCAGAGCCTCTGGAGCAGCCAGGCAGGACCAGCTCCGTCCTTCCCGCTGGAATTCCCCTCCAACACCTTTGGAATTGAGCTTTTCACGCCTCTGGAATTCCATCTTCGGGGAATGTTTTGGGGGAGGAGCACATTTGAGGGATGGGGTTGGGTCCTGCCTGGTTGTTGGAAGGAAATTTCCCTTCAGGATTCCCATTGGATTTGTCATCCCATGACTCCGGGAGCAGCCAGCAGTCGGAATTTCGAAGCAGCATCCTGGAATTTTCGCTCCTTCCTCAGGTTTTTAAGGAAAGGAGGATGTTCCTGTGGGTTTTTCCATGCTCTTGGAGCAGCCAGGGATGGAAAAGCAGGGAAGAGTTTGTGTCACCCACGGAGATCCAGGATGGAAAACTGGGAAAGGTTTGGAGCTGGGAAAAGAGGCTCCAGAGGGAATTCTTCCCTCTCTGGAATTCCCAGACAGGAGCCAGGTGGGATTCAGGATTTCTCCCAGGGAACAGGGATGGGAATGGCCTCAAGGAGCACCGAGGGAGGCTCAGGTTGGATTTTGGGAACAATTCCTGCCTGGAAAGGGTTTTCCAGCCCTGGCTCTTTCCTGGAGGGATGGAAATCCCTCTGGATGTGGCACCTGGGATCAGCGCTGGGAATGGTTGGATAATCTGGGATGTCTTCTCCAACCCAAGCAATTCCCTGATTCTCTGCAATCCTGGTCTAACACCAATCCTGGTTTTCTCCCACCCTGCTCCATGAAACCCACAGAGATTCCCATTTTTTCCTGCTCTTTGGGAGATCTTTGCTTTCCTCTGGATTTGGTTTCCTCACATTTTTTCCCTGTCTCAGTGTCCTGGATTTTGGGAATCCATGGATTTTAACCTCTTGGTGGAGTTACCAGGCAGCTTTAGATGGACACAGGGATTGATGGGATTTGGGAAGGAATTCCTGGAATTCCCAGGGAAGCTGTGGTTGTCCCTGGATCCCTGGGATGATCCAAGGAAAGGCTTGGAGCACCCTTGGGATCGTGGGAAGTGTTGGAATGGGATGGGATTGAAGCTCCGTGGATGTTGGATCAGCATCAACTTCCCTTTGGGATATTTGGGATTTCTGGAATGGTTCTCCTTGAAAAGCAAGGAAAGAGTGGCTGAGATCCCAAATCCTTTTTATCCAAGGATTCAGATCCTCCCAACATTCCGCTTTCCCAAAGTCATTTTTCCCTGGGTGTTTCCTTTCCCTCCAGGCCCTGCAGGTTGGGAATTTTTCCTCCGGAGCCACTCGGGGATTGATTTTTCCCAACTTTCCACTCAGCATTCCAACCTGAGGTGGATCAGGGATGGCTCGATGAGGAATTCTGCCTTTGGAGGCTTCCCGTTGGGAATTCATCCCCGCAGCTCTTCCACAGGGGTTGAAACCCAGGAATTTTCCGGAATTTTCTGGAATTTTCCGGAATTTTCCGGAATTTTCCGTGCTCAGAGCTTGACCTTGTTCCCGTCTCTCCCTCCCTTTTCCCAGTGCCGCGACGTGAGGACGAGGGAGGTCGGAATTCAGGAAATCCACCACAAAGTGAGGCCATATCAGGTAAAAAATTCCCTTTTTTTTGTTGTTTTTTTTTATTCCCTGGAGCTTTTCCTGAGGAAATTTATGGATCAATATTCCATGAAACAACCGCAGCCGGTGGGTTTGGGGTGTTGGCGCTGCCGTAAAATATCCTCCTTCCCTTTTTTTCCCTCTTAAAATTGGGATTTGGGAAATCCGGTAACTCCCTGTGTCCACTGGGAATAAGAATGGTGAATTCAGAGCTTTTTTGGGATGAATTTCCATGTTTTTATAGGGAAGCAAAGTATGTTTAAATAGATATTTGTATGGGAATGTCTTCATTCGGCATATGCGTGGTGGTTCCCATTCCCAAAATCCTAAAATATTCCATAAAAAGGTGGCTGGGATCATGGGAGAGAAAGGAAAACGTTTGCTGCTGGGCTTGGAGCATCCAATTCAGGGAATTCCCAGAATCCTGGAATGCTTTGGGTTGGGAGGGATTGTCCTGGAAATATCCATAATCTCCTGGAAATATCCATATCCTGGAAATATCCATAATCTTCTGGAAGTACCCAAAATCTTCTGGAAATATCCATAATCTCCTGGAAGTATCCATAACTCCTGGAAATATCCTTAATCTCCTGGAAATATCCATAATCTCCTGGAAATATCCATAATCTCCTGGAAATATCCATAATCTTCCGGAAATATCCATATCCTGGAAATCTCCTCTTCCTCTGCTGATGTTCAGGAAGGACTGAAAAAATTCTGGATTTTGCCATTTTCCTTCCAGGCAGGAATTGTTTGGGAAAAAGTGGGATTGGGGAGGTGCTTCCAAACCCTTCTCCTGATCCTGATTCCCAAACTGAGCCACAAATCCAGGGTCGGGAAGTGGAAATTCCTGAAGTTCCTGGCTTTGGAATGCTCCCCATTTGTATGGAAATGCGCCAGAATCCCAAAAAATTTGTCCCATTTTTCCCAGATTCCTGCAGGAAGTGAGGCTGCCCAGGCTGGTCACCTCCTGGAATCTCATCCCGAATTTTCCGTGGGATGCAGCTCTGATTTAAATTGTAAATTTGGGGAGTGGAGCCATCAGCGAATTGCTCATCCCAGGTTTTCCCAAGCGGAAAATTCCCTTTGTTTGGGGTGAGTGGCAGCAGGAAGGAGTCGGAGCAGCAGAAATCCCGGGAATGTGGGAGCCTTTTCCATGCTCTGGGAAGGCTGGATGGCAACGAGATCCCCCTGATAAGCTCAGCCCAATTAATCACCTATTAACTAATTAACGACTCCACCCTGTTCCTGCCTGGGATTTGTACCCAAACTCGGATTTTTCCCAGGTAAATTTGAGGCCATTCCAGCGGCTGGGAATTGCAGGAGCTGTCTCCGAGCTGCCTTGGAAAGGCTCGGGAATGGAATCATGGATGAGGAATATTTAGGGATCCATGGAATCACCTTCCATCCACACCTTTTTTTTCCCTTTTTTCCCTCCTTTTCCTCCTCCTGATCCATTCCCGTCTCAGATTCCATCTGGAGTTAATCCATAGGAATTACATGGCCAATTCCAGATTCCCATGTGGAATTAACTCAGCTTTAGGGAAGCTCTGAGGAATATTTATGGATCCATGGAATCTGTCTCCTCCACACCTTTTTTTTCCCTCCTTTTCCTCCTCCTGATCCATTCCTGTCTGGGATTCCAGGTGGAGTTAATCCATAGGGATTACATGGCCAATTCCAGATTCCCATTTGGAATTTGCTTTAGGGAAGCTCTTCCTGTTTGCTCTGAGGAATTTATGGATCCATGGAATCACCTTCCGTCTCCTCCACACCTTTTTTCCCTCCTTTTCCTCCTGATCCATTCCCCTCTGGGATTCCAGTTGGAGTTANTCCTTTTCCTCCTCCTGATCCATTCCTGTCTCGGATTCCATCTGGAGTTAATCCATAGGGATTACATGGCCAATTCCAGATTCCCATCTGGAGTTTGCTTTAGGGAAGCTCTTCCCATGTGCTCTGAGGAATATTTAGGGATCCAGGGAATCAACTTCCATCTCCTCCACACCTTTTTGTTCCTTTTTTCCCTCCTTTTCCTCCTCCTGATCCATTCCTGTCTCAGATTCCCTCTGGAGTTGATCCGTAGGGATTACATGACCAATTCCAGATTCCCATCTGGAATTAACTCGGCTTTAGGGAAGCTCTTCCTGTTTGCTCTGAGGAATTTATGGATCCAGGGAATCACTAGCCATCTCCTCCACACCTTATTTTTTCCCTTTTTTCCCTCCTTTTCCTCCTCCTGATCCATTCCTGTCTCAGATTCCCTCTGGAGTTGATCCGTAGGGATTACATGACCAATTCCAGATTCCCATCTGGAGTTTGCTTTAGGGAAGCTCTTCCCATGTGCTCTGAGGAATATTTAGGGATCCAGGGAATCACCTTCCATCTCCTCCACACCTTTTTGTTCCTTTTTTCCCTCCTTTTCCTCCTCCTGATCCATTCCTGTCTCAGATTCCAGGTGGAGTTGATCCGTAGGGATTACATGGCCAATTCCAGATTCCCATCTGGAATTAACTCAGCTTTCCCATGTGCTCTGAGGAATATTTATGGATCCATGGAATCATCTTCTGTCTCCTCCACACATTTTTTTTCCCTTTTTTCCCTCCTTTTCCTCCTCCTGATCCATTCCTGTCTCGGATTCCATCTGGAGTTAATCCATAGGGATTACATGGCCAATTCCAGATTCCCATCTGGAATTAACTCATCTTTAGGTAAGCTTTTCCTGTGTGCTCTGAGGAATATTTATGGATCCATGGAATCACCTTCCATCTCCTCCACACCTTTTTTTTTCCCTCCTTTTCCTCCTGATCCATTCCCGTCTGTGATTCCAGGTGGAGTTGATCCGCAGGGATTACGTCGCCAACGGCGGCTGGGAGACTTTCCTGTCCTACGAGGATCCCGAGCAGGACATCCTGGTGGGGCTGCTGCGCCTCCGGAAGTGCTCCCCGGAATCCTTCCGGCCGGAGCTCAGGGACGGCGTCTCCATCGTCCGGGAATTGCACGTCTACGGCAGCGCGGTGCCCGTCAGCAGCCGGGATCCCTCCAAATTCCAGCACCAGGTATTCCCAACATTCCCACATTTCCCTCTCTTTTCGTTCCCTCTCTCTCCCCTCCCTCCACCCAAAAAAATCGGGATTTTGGGTGATCCTCCTGCTCGGAGTTGTGATAAATCCAGGATGGAATTTGAGCTGATTTTTTTTTTTTTAGCTGGAATTGTGTTGCTTCCAGGTTTTTTTTTTCTCCAATGGGATCATATTCCAGCGATTCCAGCAGCTCTGAGATCTGTAAAAATTCCTTCTCTGGATGCTCCTGGTGCTGCTTCATTCCAGCAGGAGCTGCTGTGCTCATTTGCCTTTGGATTTCCCTTCGTTAATTAATTTCCGCCTCTGGAATCTGCAGGGATTCCCCCTGGGAAGGGGAGGTTGGATTTGGTTCCGCCTGGGGTTCTTCCAAAGGGACATTTGTGGGATGAAACAGAAATTCCCAAGGAATTGGCTGCCCCTGGATCCCTGGG
>VZRF01013828.1:5064-18315 GCA_013396875.1 Vireo altiloquus | reverse complement strand
CATCCAACCTCATCCAGCCCCATCCAACCTCATCCAACCTCATCAATCCTCATCCAATCTCATCCAACCTCATCCCTCCACATCCAACCCCATCCGGCCTCACCCATCCCCATCCAGCCTCGCCCATCCCAATCCCAGCCTCATCCGATCCCAATCCCAAAAAATCCTGCTCCTTCACGGTGTCTTCTGGGGCAGAGCTGGATCCCAGCATTCCAAGCAGGACATGGGAAGGGAACGGCTTTGGGAATGGGGCTGGAGCACCGGGAGTGGTTGAGGGAGCTGGGAAAGGGCCTCAGCCTGGAGAAAAGGAGGATCCAGAGGGATTCTCTCCAGAATTCCCGGAAAGTTTGGGACCAGGTGGGATCGGGACCTGCTCCCAGGGAACGAGGGATGGGATGAGAGGGAATGGCCTCAAGCTGTGCCGGCTGAGGGATTTTTTGGATATTTGGAATGATTCCCTCATGGAAAAAGCTTTTCCAGCCCTGGCAGAGCCGCCCAGGGCAGGGCTGGAGCCCTCATTCCCAGAGGGATTTAAATCCACGTGGATTTGGCCCTTGGGGATGCGGATCAGTGCCGGGAATGGTTGGACCCAGCAATCCCAGAGAGCTTTTTCCACCCTCAGCGATTCCCATGATCCCAAAGCTCATCCCAATCCGAAGGATGGGATTTCACCTCCTGCTCGTTGTGGGCCTGGATGGCTTCGTTCCACCTCTTCCGGTTCTTATCCAGCATTTCCCGACGCTCCTCCTCGAAAGTTTTCTGCGGGAGAAGACGGAAAATTCCACACTGGGATCACGGGGAATGGGAACGCTCCCAGGTCGCTTCCAAAGCCATTCCCAGAGCATCCAGATTCCGACCTCATCCACTCGGATTTTCATCCCAGCACCGCGACTCCAAGGGGTTTTTTTTCCCCAAAAAAGGTATGGAGAAGGAAAGCGCTTTTCCTGCTTTTCCCGTTTTTCTTTTCCCGGGAATTGGGTACCTCGATCTGGCGGAGGTGGTGCCGATAGGTTTTGAGCATATTCCGGGTCTGCTCTTCCATCCTTTCCAGGAGCACATGGATCTCTCCCGACTGCTCCTTCAGGGCCTGCTCGTACTGCTCATCCTTGGCTTTCAGCTCCTGGAAAAAAAACCGAGGGCAGGAGAGGCTGGGATGGGCGGGAATCCTCACGGGAAAGGGCAGGACACGGAATTCTCATGGAATGCTTTGGGTGGGAGGGGATCTTAAGGATCATCCCATTCCAAACCCAGTATTTTCCCTGATTCCAGGGTGCTCCAAGGTTTTCTCGGATGCTCCCAGGGATGGCCACAGATTCTCCAGGAATTCCAGCCCAGCCCCTCCCCACCCTCCCAGATGGGAATTCCTTCCCAACATCCCACCCCAAGCTCCCCTTTCCCACTGGGAACCCATTCCCTATTTCCCAGCCCCTCCATCCTTTATCCCAAATCCCACCTCTCCCGGAGCCCCTTTAGGCTCGGGAAGTGGCTCTGAGGATTCCCTGGATCCTTCCCTTCTCCAGCTGCACATTCCCAGCTCTCCCAGCCCTGGGAGCAGCTCCCAGTATTCCCGAATACCTGCTGGAGCTCTCGGATGAGCTGGTTCTTTTCCGCCAGGAGCAGCTCGCACTGATCCTGCTGCTGCTCCAGCAGCTCCCACAATTCCTGCGGGATCTTCATGTCCTTGGCCAAGGCCCACTTGGAGTTGATCTCCTCCAGCTTTTCCGTGCCGTGCTTGGCTTCCGCCTCCAGCTTTTCCAGCCTGTGGGAAGCCAGGGAATCAGGGAGCTGGGATGGGGCTGGAATTGCTCCAGACCTGAGGGGGAACCTTCCCTAAATCCCTTCCCCAAATCCTCCCATCCCATCCCATCCCATCCCATCCCATCCCATCCCATCCCATCCCATCCCATCCCATCCCATCTCCATCATGGAACCCCTGGATGGAACTGAGGTTGGAAAAACCCCTGGAATCCAACCATTCCCAGCACTTCCACCTCCCCAAGTGCCCAATCCCTGGAGCAGCAGCAGCAGCTTCCCGGGAAGTCCTCATTGGAGCCGCCCCCCAAAATTCCCAGTTCCTGGAATTCCCAGCAAGCTGGTTCCTTAATGAGATTCCCACTGGGAATTCCCATGGAGCAATGGTTCCATCCTGCTCCATCCTGGAGCTGTTCCTACAGCTCCAAAGGCAGCGGGAGTGTGGATTTGGTGTTTCCTGGCTGATATCCCAAATCCCAGGGAATGGGGCTGATGGAAAAGCAGGATAGGGACTGGCCAGGAAAGCTGCCTGGATCAGGGAATGCCAGAGGCTGGAAGGGCTTTGGAAAATCCCAGCAGGAAAGATTCCGCTGTCAGAGCAGGACAGGCAGGGTATTTCTGGGAATGTGCTGGGGAATTCCAAGGATGAATTCCAGGATGGTTTGTGTGGGATTCATGGACCTCAAATTCCATCCCATTCCAACCCCGACACCGCCCATGATCCCAGGATGGTCCAAGATTTCCTTGGACACTCCCAGGGATCCAGGGGTGGTCACAGCTTCTCTGGGAATTCCAGCCCAGCCCCTCCCCACCCTCCCAGATGGGAATTCCTTCCCAAAATTCCAATATCCCAGTGCTCGGAGCCATTCCCTGTGTCCCGGCATTCCAGATCCCTCTCCAGCTTTCCTGGATTGGATCCATCCCCATCCCGACTCCTCTCCGGGAAGGAATTTCAGGATCTGGGGGCTTCCCTGGGAATCTTGGCACTCCAGGAAGGATCTCCCTTCCCTTTTCCATCCCCGACTTCCAGAAAAACCCCTCAGGATGGATCCTGAGCCTCCTGGATCCCAGAATCCTGGAATGCTTTGGCTGGGATCCACAGAGCTTCAATCCCATCCTATTCCAACCCTCAACATTCCCAAAATCCCAGGGTGCTCCAAGATTTCCTTGGATGCTCCCAGGGATCCAGGGGCAGCCACAGCTTCCCTGGGAATTCCATCCCAGCCCCTCCTCACCCTCCCAGATGGGAATTCCTTCCCAACATCCCACCCCAAGCTCGCCTTTCCCACTGGGAACCCATTCCCTGTTTCCCAGCCCCTCCATCCTTTATCCCAAATCCCAGCTCTCCCCGAAAGCTCCGGAAAACTTCCCTTAAAACCACCTGGGCCAGGTGGGATTTGGGAGCTCCACACTGGCCCTAAATTTCCTGTCAGGATCCGGCGGCATTCCCGAATTCCCGGCTCCTTCCCACTCACCTCCTGCGCTTCTCCTCCCCCTCCTTTTCCCGCCTCCGCGATTCCCGCAGGTCGGCTCCCACCCGGACATCTGTCACCAGCTGCGTCCCATGGAAAAGCAGCTTGGCCAGGACCTGCCGGAAAAAGGGACGCCCTTGGAATTTGGGATATCCCAATCCCGGATCCTTCCCGTCCGTGGGTGGTTCGGGAATCAAATCCCAAAGATCTGGCCCAAATCCCGGTCCTGGGAAGTTTTTCTCCTGGTTTTTTGTCCCATCAAGGAGACACCAAGAAGGAAAACATGGAACAAGGATGGATCCAAGAGGAGATTCCCATTGGATCCCAAATCCTGGTCCTGGGATTTCCTCTCCTGGTTTTTGGTCCAGAAAGGAGTAAAACAAAGGATAAGGATGATCCAAGAGAAGATTCTCATCGGATCCCAAATCCCAGTCCTGGTGAGTTCCTCTCCCGGTTTTTTGTCCCATCAAGGAGACACCAAGGACCAACACCTGGAACAAGGATGGATCCAAGAGGAGATTCCCATCGGATCCAACCCAAATTCCCACTCCTGGGGAGTTTTTCTCCTGGATTTTTGTCCATAAATGGGACACCAAAGATCAAAACCTGGAACAAGGATGGATCCAAGAGGAGATTCCCATTGGATCCCAAATCCCGGTCCTGGGGAGTTTCTCTCCCAGTTTTTTTGTCCCATCGAGGAATCACCAAGGAGCAAAACATGGGATGAGGATGGATCCAAGAGATTCCCAATGGATCCCAAGGATCCAGCCCAAATTCCCACTCCTGGGGAATTCCTCTCCCGGTTTTTTGCCCCGTCAAGGGAACACCAAGAAAGAAAACCTGGAAGAAGGATGGATCCAAGAGGAGATTCCCATTGGATCCCAAATCCCGGTCCTGGGGAGTTTCTCTCCCAGTTTTTTTGTCCCATCGAGGAATCACCAAGGAGCAAAACATGGGATGAGGATGGATCCAAGAGATACCCAAAGGATCCCAAGGATCCAGCCCAAATTCCCACTCCTGGGGAATTCCTCTCCCGGTTTTTTGTCCCACCAAGGAGACACCAATGAGGAAAACCTGGAAGAAGGATGGATCCAAGAGGAGATTCCCATTGGATCCAACCCAAATTCCCACTCCTGGCGATTTTCTCCCGGTTTTTTGTCCCATCAAGGAAGCACCAGGAAGGAAAACAGGGAAGAAGGAATGATCCAAGAGGAGATTCCCAGTGGATCCAACCCAAATTCCCACTCCTGGAGAGTTTTTCTCCTGGATTTTTTTCCAGAAATGGGACACCAAGAAGGAAAACCTGGAACAAGGATGGATCCAAGAGGAGATTCCCATGGGATCCCAAGGATCCAGCCTCAATCCCAGCCCTAGGGATCCACGAGATTCCCAACCCTTCCTCACCTTCCCGGTGTCCTCGATCAGCTTCAGGCTCTTCCTCTCCTCTTCCTTCTCCTCCTCCTCCTCGTCTTGCTCCACCTTCTCTCCGAGGGCTTCCCTGGTTGGAAAACAGGGAAAAGATGGAATATTTCCCATCCCAATTTTTGGGAAGGGCCTGATGTGGCACATTGGGATCTCTCTCCTCCCTTCAGGGAGTTCCCGGTGCGGAAAAACGGGATCCAGGATAATCCCTCCGGAGCTGGGAATGCTGCTGGGAATGTGGGATCAGCCCCTTGGAACAGCCCTGGAACTCAGGATCCATCCCAAACCCAATCCCAGGGCTCCAAACCCATCCCAAATCCAACCCCAGGGTTCAGGGGGACCTCGGGATGGGTTTGGGATGGATCTGGAGCCCCAGGGATGGGTTTGGGATGGCTCCAGAGCCCCAGGGATGGGTTTGGGATGGCTCCAGAGCCCCAGGGATGGGTTTGGGATGGCTCCAGAGCCCCAGGGATGGGTTTGGGATGGCTCCAGAGCCCCAGGGATGGGTTTGGGATGGCTCCAGAGCCCCAGGGATGGGTTTGGGATGGCTCCAGAGCCCCAGGGATGGGTTTGGGATGGCTCCAGAGCCCCAGGGATGGGTTTGGGATGGCTCCAGAGCCCCAGGGATGGGTTTGGGATGATCCCGAACCCTCCAGGGACAATTCTGAACCCCCACTTCAACTCTACACCCTGGGCTCAGCTTTGGGGTCACCTCTTGAGCTCCAACCCTGTCCCTATTTGGGGTTGGGACCCCTCAGCACCCCTCCCGCGCCTGAGGGGGTTGGAATCCCTCTGGAAAACCCGGATAATCCAGGAGGGATCACATTCCTCACCGGCGCCGAGCCTCGATGCGGTTACGGCGGGCGGTGATGCGCTGCTGGCGCTCCACATCCGTGCCGGGATCGGGATCGGGAACGGAATCGGGATCGGGACCGGAACCGGGATCAGACTCAGCCTCGGGCTCATGCTTAGGCTCAGGCTCAGGCTCAGCTTCAGGCTCAGCTTCAGGCTCATGCTCAGCCTCAGCCTCAGGCTCGGCTTTGGGATCGGGATCGGGATCGGGTTTGGGATCAGGATTGGGATCAGGATCCGCCACCTCCACTCCTGGCCCCTCCCCGTCCTCTCCACCCTCCATTGCAACACCTGAGCCCAGGTGCTCCTCCTCTACTGCGCATGCGCGGCGGCACCGTAGCGTCCCCCGTTGCCTAGCAACGCCCTCCTGTTGCTTAGCAACGGTCGCTCACCGCTCGCAACGCTGCTGCGCATGCGCAGGAGCACAGTAGCGTCCTCTCGTTGCCTAGCAACGCCCTCTCATCACCGGCAGCGCTGCTGAGCATGCGCAGTCCTCCCATCGCTTCTCGTTGCTTAGCAACGCTGGGAGCATCATGGCCCCTCCCCCCACCGCCTGGTTTTTTCCCAATCCCGGCGCGAATTCCGGGAAAAACGGGATCGGGAGAGCTCCTGGAGCTTCTTCGCGCTGGGGAGCGCTGGGGGAGCTGGAGATGGGGTTGGAATGAGGGAAGGCGCTGGGATGGAATTCCCAGGGAAGCTGTGGTTGCCCCTGGATCCCTGGGAGTGTCCAAGGAAAGCTTGGAGCACCCTGGGATTTTGGGAATGTTGAGGGTTGGAATAGGATGGGATGGAAGGTCCGTGGATCCCCAGCCAAAGCATTCCGGGATTCTGGGATCCAGGAGGCTCAGGATCCATCCCGAGGGGTTTTTTCTGGAAGTCGGGGATGGAAAAGGGAAGGGAGATCCTTCCTGGAGTGCCGAGATTCCCAGGGAAGCCCCCGGATCCCGAAATTCCTTCCCGGAGAGGAGGAGTCGGGATGGGGATGGATCCAATCTCAGACTGGGAGAGCTGGGAATGTGCAGCTGGAGAAGGGAAGGATCCAGGGAATCCTTGGAGCCACTTCCCGAGCCTAAAGGGGCTCCAGGAGAGCTGGGATTTGGGATAAAGGATGGAGGGGCAGGAAACAGGGAATGGCTTCCCAGTGGGAAAGAGGAGCTTGGGGTGGGATATTGGGAAGGAATTCCCGTCTGGGAAGGGACCTGAATTCCCAGAGAAGCTGAGGCTGGATCCCCATCTTTGGGATGAGCTTTTCCAGCCTCCTCGGCTTCACGGGAATTCCATGGATTCCATCGAAGAGCTTTTCCATGGAAAAAAGCTCTCTCTCCATCCGCTCAGCATTCCCGGCGCCTCTCTCCCACCTCCAGGATGTGGGAACGCCGTTGCCATGGAGTTGCCATGGAATTTGTATCCACAGTTTCCATGGAAACCGCAGGAGGCCGGGAATGGCTTCCAGAGCTCCCGGGATGGCATGGAAAACAAAAATTCCAGGCCCTTCCCGACCTCTGGTTTCCTTCTCCCCAAATCCTGCTCTTTTCCCTTCCCAGAGATCGGAGCGATGTTGATTTTTCCAGGGAATTCTGCAGGGAATTCCACTCCCGGATGGAGGAATTTGGGGGTCGAGGAGTGGGAATATCATTGATGGGAATTTCCTGCTGGATTTTTGGGATATCCCAAGGCTTCTCCTCATTCCCTGCGAGGGAATCACAGCAGGATCGCTCCAGGATCCAGCGATCCAAATTATTCCCTCCAGGAGTTCCGAGATGAGGAAAGAAGGGAAAAATCCAGGATATTCTATCCCCTCAATCCCTTTCCCAATCCCGATCCCGCCGCTCCCGAGGGATGAGGAAAAAACCGGGATGATCCCAAGACCTCAACCCCTCCTTCCCCTCCACCCTCATTCCCGAAGTTTTCCAGAATTTGGGTTGAGAAATTGATTTTTTTTTCCCCCAATCCCTAAAATTCAACCCCCGAGGGGATTATCCAAGGAAATCATTGGGATCCGCTGGAATTCGCTGGAGGTTTTGAGGGAAGCCTCAAATTCCTTGGAATGCTGCAGGGGGAGCGAGGGGAGGTGGGAGAAGGAATTTTTTTCCCAGCTCCAGGTTTTTTTTTCCCAACCTGAAGATGGCAGCAACCTCCCGCAGCATTCCCGGGAGTGGGAAAAGCTCCTTCCAACCCCTCTGGAAGCGACTCCAACTTCTCCCTCTCCCAAATCCCGGCCGGATCCTCGGGAGCTCATTCCCAACCTCCTCCCTTTCCCTCCGGGAGCTTTTCCTTGGAAAAAAAGTAAGTTAATCCTTCTTTTTTTTCTCTATTTTTAAATTTTCCTGGGATATCGCGAGCCGCAATTCCAAGCGGTGATGGGAGAGGAGCTATTAATAAATCCCGGCAGGAATTTTTTAATTTTTTTGAGGTTTTTTTAATTTTTTTAATTATTTTTTTTGATTCCCAGCTCTCCGTGCCAATGGAAAAAAAGGGGGGGGAGAGCTTTGGGAAGCGGGAAAAGGGGAGGGAGCAGCGGTTTCCCGGGAAGCTGTTCCCGGGAGCGACGGGATCGCCCTCGGATGGGGAAAAAAAAAAATCCCAAAAAAAAAGTGGGAGCATGGGATGGCTCAGCCGCCTCCTGAGCCAATTCTCCTGTGAGTCTCCGCCGGGAATCGGGAATGGGGCAGGGATTTGGGATCGGGAAGGAGGTGGGAAAAAGGATTTCGGGCTTGGATTTTGGGAAGTGGCGTTTTTTCTCCCGATGGGATTCTCCCAAACTTGCGTGGGAGGAGGAAGGGATTGGGAGGAGAGGAGGGGATGGGAAAAATTAGGAGCACCGGGATGAGGTCGGGATGTTCTCCGTGGAGATTCCAGGAGGGATCCTGGATCCTCTCTGTGAGGGATCTGTGGATCCCGGGGAGATTCCTGGCCCTGCGGATCCAGCGGGAGAGTGGGAATTGCGCAGCTCCGTGCGTGGGAGAGCTGCTGCCGGAGCTCGGGAATTGCTCGGGATGGAGATCCAGGGATTCAGGGATCCAGGGAGGGATCCAGGGAGGGATCCGAGGCCATCCCAGCTCCGCAGAGAGAGATTTCCCCAGGATCCCGACATTCCCGAGCCTCATCATCCGCTTGGGAAAAAGGGATTTGTCATCCCGAAAAGTGGAATCAAGATGGATTATCCGGGATCTGGAATTCCAGACAACAGGATAATGGAATTTTGGGGGGTTTTGGGGGGAGTTTCGGATTCCTTGGGATGCCACACATCGCTCGGGATTCCTTCCCGGCTTTCTGGGGTCGTGTCCCGGTTGTGGGAAGACGAAATTTGGGAAGAGCAGGGCAAGGAGAGGGAGCTGAGGGAAGAGGAAGGAATGGGAATGGGAATGGGAATGGGAATGGGAATGTCCCTGGACACCATTCCCGGGTGGATCCCACGCAGGGAAGGATCCTCCGGGCCAGGAATGTGGGAGAATCCCGGCAGGGGCTTGCAGCTCCACCAGGAATTCCCACCTGGAATTTAGGGAAGCGCCCACCCGCCTCACACCATCCGCCCCCCCTTTCACTTCCCCATTCCCACTGGGAATTCCCAGCGCATTCCAGGATCGCTGTGAGGATGAGGAGGCACCCCCACGGCTCCCATTCCCGCTTTTCCTCTCGGCAATTCCCGAAATCGGGATCGGGATGGGGTGGTGGAGGGGATTGGATCAGGGATTCCTCCTCCTTGGGGCAGAATTCCCAGGATCCAGGCGATCCCGGGATCGGGAAGGTGCCACCGCTTTTCCCGCTCCTTCCGCGCTGCTCCAGCTTTTCCCGGGATCCGCTGGGATCCCCCTGGAGCCGGGAAGGATTCCCTAGGATCCCTCTCCCGAATTCCCGGCTGATCCCAAAGCTCCGCCGGACCCTGGTGGGATCCTCCACCACCATCCCGGGCAGGTGTGAGGTGATCCCAAAGTTTTCCCGCTTCCCACTTTTTCTCTTCCTTGAGGAAGCGCATTTTTTTTTCCTCTGGAAGTGATTCCAGCATCCAGCGGGATCTGATCACACCGGGATCCATCCGGGAAGGTGAGAGATGCTTCCCAACCTCGGGAAAAACCGGGAAGAGGCGAGGGGAATGGGAGCAGGAATTGGGAGCGGAGGTGGTGATTCCCTTCCCAGCATTCCAGGCAGGTGGGAAAAACAGGGATGAGCTCCCTGGAAGGGCTCGGGAATTTGGGAATGTGAGAGCCGAAGGTCGGGAATTCCCTGGGATCTGCTGGAATCCAGGTTTTTCCCGGCGCTGGGGAGGTTCTGGCTGCGCTTCCTGGAGCAAGGAAGCAGGAATTGGAATTCCTGGAGCAATTGGGAATGTCGTGGATCTTTTGGGATTTGGAGCATCCAGAGGGATTTGTGATTCCCTCGGGATCCGCGAGGATGATCCCGAGGGAATCTCTGGGATTGGGATGTCCAGGGAATGTCTGAGCCTCGGACAGGGATTGGGAAGGATTGGGAAGCGGCTTGGGAATGTCCCAAAGAGGTGACAGGAACATCCAGGGAATGTCTGAGCAGGGATTGGGAAAGATTCGGGAATCTCAGAGGCGAGAAATCCCGGGAATAGGATCCGAATCCCTAATAATAATAATCCAGGATATCCATATCCAGCCTGGAGCTTTTCCAAGGGCTGGAAAAGCAGCTTTGGAATCCTTTGGCTTTTCCCCCAGCGGGCAGAGCTGGAAATTTGGGAATTTTCCAGGTGGGATACCCACAGATCCTCCACCCAGGAAGGGTTAAAAAACCTGGGATAAAGGACAGGAAAATCCCAGGGGACTGGGATGGATCCATAGGGAAAGGAAGTGCTACCGTTCCAGCAGCATCCCAGAAATCTGGGAAAAACAGGAATATTTGGAGGGATGGAGTTGTTATATCCCGGGAAAAACACACGGCGAGACTGGGAAGTGATTCCCAGGACAGTGAATTCCATGGAAGTTTCCCGGGATTGGATTTTTCCCTCTAATCCCGGCAGGATCCTGATCCCGGTTTTGAGGTTTCCGAGATTATCCGGGTGCATTTTCCAGCTCGGGATGGAGGCTGGAAAAGTGGGAATATCTATTGGAATACAGGGAGTTGTTGGATTTGGGGATTATTCCAAGCGGGAATGTGCCGGGAAAGGTTCCAGTGAAAAAGTGGGAATGGGGTTTTAGGTAAAAAAAAAAAAGGGATTTGGGGTTAATTTTGGGATACTGGGAATGATGGGAATGATGGGAATGGTGGGAATGATGGACACATGGAAATGAGGGATATCTGGGAACGATGGGAAAACGGGAATGATGGGCACCTGGAATTTGGGATCCTCTCCCTGCCTGATCCAAATCCGGGTATGAAAACGGAGAAGGAAAAGGAGAAGGAAAAAAAAATTCCAGACTTTTCCCTTTCCCACTGGGAATTTCCCCCAGGACATTCCCCCTGCCTGGCTCTATCCCTAAAAACCAAACCCCTGAGGAATTCCAGGTGGGAAATTCTCTCCCTCCATCCCCAAATCAGCTCGGGAATTCTCCCTTGGATCTGCTCCACCCGGGAATGAGGAATTCAGGGATTGATTTTTCCCCTTCCAGTGGGATAACAGCGGCGGAATTCCGGCAAATTCCACTGGATTCCCTCTGGAAAAAGCGGAATTCCCGCAGGATTTTGCCGGTCTGGAATGCTGGGAGGGGCGGATTTGGGATCGTTGGATTAGGGATGGGTTGGGATCCACTCATTTCCCAGTTAATTAGGAAATCTGGGAAGGGAAACAAATCCCTAAGCAGGGGTGGGGAGGAATTTCCAGCCTGGAATTCCCGGTGGGAAGCCAGAGAAGGGTGGGAAGGTGGAGCTTGGCACTTTACTGGGAATTTTTCTGCCGGAAAGCTTGGAATTCCAGAGGGAATGGGATAAATCCAATTTATCCTCCAATTCCCAGCTCCATCTCCTTCCCAGCGCCTTGGGAATTGTCCAATCCCAAAATCCTCCTCTTTTCCTCCCCACATTCCCAAATCCAAGAGGCCTCTCCTTGATTCCCGAGGGTTCGCCCGGAAACTTGGAATCTCATCTCCCTCTTCATTCCCAAATCCCGCTGGAAGGATTTTGGGAATGCCGCTCCCGAGCGGGAGCTTTTCCCAAATTCTCCAAATTTTCCCAAATTCTCTCAGAATTCCATGGGTTTGGCTGGATCTCATCCCAAGACGCATTCCCAAATTTTTGGGAATTCCCCCTACAACTTCCCGTAAGGATTTTTCACCAATCCCTGGATTTTTTTGGGAGCTTTTTCCCGGTTTTTAACCCTTTCCCTTCACCTTTTCCTGGCGGGAAAAGCGTTGGATCCTTTTTATTTTTGGGAATGCCCATGGAAAATCCGTGTGCCGAGTGGATAATTGTAGGAATTAATGGATGATCCTCAATTCGGGAATGTGGCACCTCAGTGGAGCCATGGAAAAACGAATTCCCAAGTTTTTCTGGGATTGTTTCCGTGCAGGAAACAGGCAGAGGGAGGGGGAGGGCCTTAAAATGCTGCTCCAGGTGGGAATTCCTTCTTTTCCGGCCGGGAAAATTCGGGATTCGGGGTTTTCCAAAGCCTGGGGATGTTTTTGGGATGCCTTTTCCTGGGATCGATTTTCCCAGTGGGAAAGGGAAAGGTCTGGAATTTTTTTCCTTCTCCTTTTCCTTCTCCGCCTCGTTCCCGGAGCAGCTGGAATGACCAAAATATCTGTTGGGATGGGGATTAGAATGAATTATTTGGAAAACCGGGGAAAATTCCCTGAAACTTGGGGAATTTTCCCTGTGGGGAGGACGCTGTGACCTCCTCCCTCAATCCCATGGAATGCTTTGGGATCCCATGGAATCCCTGGGATCGGCTGGAGGGCTGGGAATGAGGAGGCTGGGATCAGCCAGAGGTTTCATGGATTGGGAATCACATTCCCAATAGCCAAAAAAAGTGGGATTAGAGATCCCTGAGCCTCCCGGGAAGATTCCCACCGGCATTCCCGGAATTCCAGGACCTCCTTCCCACCGCTGTTCCCATCTGTGGAGAGCTCTTCCTTCCCAGATGGTCGCTCCCGATCCCATCCCTGCCTCGGGAACATCGGGAACGCGAAGCTCCTTATCCCTGTTCTTCCCTGAGTCATTCCCGGGAAGCACAAACCCTGGGATGGGGGCGGATTTCTGGGAAGAGGGGTTCGGATTCCCGGGAAGAGGAGTCGGATTCCCGGGAAGCACAACCCGGGGTGGCTGCTCGGGACATGGAGAGGAGGGGGAGAGAGGGAATGGGGAAAAAAGGGGGAAAAGAGGGAAAACAGGGAAAAGGGGATGCGGGGGGAGATGGGAAACAGGGAAAATGGGAAGCAGAGGAGGTGGGGATGCAGGGAAAATGGGATGTAGGGAAAATGGGATGCAGAGGAGAAGGGAAAGAGGGAAAATGGGGTGCAAGAGAGATGGGAAGCAGGGAAAATGGGATGCAGGGAAAATGGGAATCGGGGAAAATGGGATGCAAGGGAGATGGGAAGCAGGGAAAAGAGGATGGGAAAAAGCTGGGATGCAGGGAAAATGGGATGCAGGTGGGAATGGGAAGGAAGGGAAAATGGGATGCAGGTGGGAATGGGAAGCAGGGAGAGCTGGGATGAGAGGGGAGATGGGAAAATGGGAAGCAGAGGAGATGGAGAGCACAGAAAAATGGGATGCAGGGAAATTGGGATACAGGTGGGAATGGGAAGCAGAGAGAGCTGGGATGAGGGGGGAGATGGGAAGGTGGGGTGCATGGAAAGCT
>VZRF01013826.1:0-18885 GCA_013396875.1 Vireo altiloquus | reverse complement strand
TCACCCCTAACTCAGGGGATTCATCCCAAACCCATGCGATTCCCCCCCAGACCAAGGAGATTCACCCAAAACTCAGGGGATTCACCCCAAACCCAGGAGATTCACTCAAACCAAGGGAATTCACCCCAAACCCCGGAGATTCACCCAAAACCAAGGGGATTCACCCCAAACCCAAGAGATTCACCCAAACCCACAGGATTCACACAAAACCCAGGGGATTCACCCCTAACTAAGGGAATTCACCCCAAACCAAGGGGATTCACCCCAAACCCAAGGGATTCACCCAAACCCACAGGGTTCACCCCTAACTCAGGGGATTCATCCCAAACCCATGCGATTCCCCCCCAGACCAAGGAGATTCACCCAAAACTCAGGGGATTCACCCCAAACCCAGGAGATTCACTCAAACCAAGGGAATTCACCCCAAACCCCGGAGATTCACCCAAAACCAAGGGGATTCACCCCAAACCCAAGAGATTCACCCAAACCCACAGGATTCACACAAAACCCAGGGGATTCACCCCTAACTAAGGGAATTCACCCCAAACCAAGGGGATTCACCCCAAACCCAAGGGATTCACCCAAACCAAGGGGATTCACCCCTAACTCAGGGGATTCACCCCAAACCCGCGGGATTCACCCAAACTCAGGGTATTCACCCCAAACCTGGGGGATTCACCTCAAATCCAGGGAATTCACCCCAAACCCGTGTGTTTGTTTTACCTCAAACCCGCTGGATTCCCCCAAAACCTGCGGTATTCACCAGAAGCGCACGGAATCATATTGGACACTTTAAACTGAAAGCTGGTGTTGTAAACTACTTAAAATTGTTGGTACTGTGATTAGTATTATTATTACTATTATTATTATTTTACATCACATTGTTATCTTTATATATGTCTGTATTTCATTTTTGTATTTGTATTAAATGTTCGTAGATAATACAGATATATGTTATACTGTACATTACTGATATATTTTATATTTGTTTCTAAATATATGTATTATACTAAAAATATTTATATTTATCTTCTATTATTAAGAGAAAAAATATTTAAATTATTATTGTATTGTGTATTATTTATATTTACTTATCTGCTAAGTTAGTTTTAGCTCAGAAACAATGCACCCTTTGTGTTCTCCCTCCAGACCAAACTTTCTCTAGGTTTTAACAAAGTGCAACAAGCTATTTGTAAAATAACTGATTGCAACAAACAAACAAACAAAAAACACCCACCAAAAGCCACAAAAAACAAAAAAAAAAATTAAATTAAGGTGGCATTTGGGTCCAACTGGAGCATGAACAAGCATCTCTCAAACTTCATAGCAGTACTCTTGAAACAGACACCTCAGAACAATCAAATTGTTGAATGTCATCAACACATTCTGATTTAACTTGCTCTAGGGTGAATCACACTCAAGAAAGCCCAGAAAACATGGTAACAGAGAGACTGTGTTTTTATTTTAGAAAAAGGAGACAAAATTGGAGCTCTACCCAACAGGAAAAGTGGTTAAGGTTAATTTATATGTAGTTGATAAAAATTATTCCAACACAGACCAGAAGCAAAACTTGGCATTTCTGCTTCAATTCTAACACAAACTGGTAAATTAATGAATGAAGACAATTTAAAACAGATCTTGTGTATTTTAATTGTAGTTAGAGTAACACTTCCAAACTTTTTTTGCAAGTCTGACAATATATACACCCAAGAAATGAACAGAAGAGTTGAAGTAAAATAGCACCAGCCTTGCAGAGTACAGAAATTGAGAGCTCAGCCCTTCCTCCCCAACCTAAAACCCATGTGAATACTGTAAAATGCAGCACTTCAAGCTTAGGGAAATCACAACTGAGAGACTGTTTTCAAGTGCTACACTTTGCCCAAAGCTCACACTCCCATGTCCCAGCTCCTGAGCATCAGAATCCAACCCTTCTCCCTGGACAAGAGGCCCTCAAGCAGCTCTTCCCTGGGTTGCACAGAATTCCCTCTCTTGAAGGAGAAGCTTCCCAAGGCCACACACTCCCCCCAAACACATGTGCAAATCAACCTTAAAGCCATTATTGCTTCCTTCTACTTAAAAATTGTACCAGACCTGATCAGCCATCAGAACAGGATTAACTACTTAATTAACTAGTTAATCCCAACATCTCTTTTCCTCATTCAGATGCATTCATACACCAGTGCACTGTCTTTGTGAAAATCAAGCAGAACCTTTGTAGTGGAAATGGTTTGAGCTGCCATCTCTCAATGGAGGTATGATTTGCCTGAGTTTTCAACCTATTACTTGAGACCTTTGCAGAGCTCCCTGGATATTGATACTTCCACCAAGTCCTACACATTTGTTGCTCCTGACAATCTTGGGAAACTTCCTTTGGGTTATCCTACCTCACTGAAACAGAAGGGACACTTTTCTTTTTCTTCCTTTAGCAAGAGGGAAGTAAAAGAAGGAAAGAAAAATCTCTCAAATTGGAGGGGAAAAAAAAAATGATTGGGCAACAATTAGAGAGACAACCTAAACTTCATTCACCACATGCTATACATTGATTTTTGTTAACATCTTACGTAAAGTTTAACACCTCCACATCCACACAGTAGTTTGCTACTAACCACAGTCACTATTTCACCTACTTTTCAATACTTGATCAAGTATTAAGCCTTTATATTAAGTTCAAAAAAAAAAAATCCTCTGAAATCACTGAAACTGTACTTGTTTACACTTCAGGGGAATGTGGCCCATTTCTCATGTCTTTTTCAGCTCAAGTATTTCAAGAGGGAAAGAGCCACAGAGGAAATATGAACTGCAGAGTACATACAACAACCTAGAATGATACTGTTCTTACAGTATCTTGTGCAGACAGCTTTCCATAAACACAACAGTATGTTTAAATATAAGGCAAATGGACACTGGAGGCCACTAAGAAACTCACTTGTGTATTCCTCTTAAGGGAGTAAAAGTCCAATTTCATTTAAGTGCTATAAAAGTAATCCCAACACATAATATTGTTAAGAATTACATTGTTAAAAATGTTCTGTTATCTATGCTTGTTTGTCTAACAATCTGTTTACAGAATTTACATTTTTATGCTGAATTTAATTTTAAAAAAAATTTATTTCCAGAGAGACACTGTTTAACTACAAGTCTTAGTACAGTTGATTGAGCTGGTGCTTTGACAGAGTTATATTCTGTTACTTAGTATAGCAGCCACTGTTTTTATAATCTTTAAAACAGTAAAATTCCCAAGGCAGATTTGTCAGGAAGCTGTAAACATGTAATTTTCCAAGACTTATTGGCAATAAATAAAGTGATCCCTAGTTTAGGTTTTAAGTTTCTCTGCCAAATTTCAGTTTTGGAAACCGTGGAATCTACTTCCTAATTAATACTCTGGAACAGTTTGGAAACTTGTCTCTGAGGAAGAGTCGACATCCATTTCCAATGCAGACTCATCAGGATTTGGGAGAAAATTAGGATAGGACTTTAAGTCTGACTGCTCCTGAATATCGGCAGGAGCATTCTCCATAGCTGAGTGCATGAAGCATGAAGATTCCCAGAGCCAGCTCTCAATGTGTGCAGAAGAGTGAGGCATTTGAAGGTGGCAGTATGAAGAACGAAATTCCACTGTAGACGGGACAGTTTGACATTTTCTTAGTGATGCATAATTGTCTTTCCTGTTTAAGAAGAAGGAAGAAAAAGGAGATTGTTAGTGTTTCAATGGCATTTTGGTAGCGTTTCCAAGTAGCAAATACAGTTGTTCCACGTCCCAAAGGCCATCTCTGCATGCCACTTTACAATCAGCTTGTTATCACCAACCTGAACAACTGGAACAGAACTTGTCTACACTCTAAATCAGCACCTGAATCACCAGGTTAGTCTTTCCCAATTTGAAAAACAGGAAGCTCAAGTTTTATCCAAGAACACTCTATTTTTATTTTTTTAAGTTTCCTTTTCTCTCTTGCAGTGCTTTTGGGAAAAAAAAACCAAAAAACCACAAAACAACAAAAACCCAACAGAACAACATGCCACAACCCCTCACACAAAAATACCTCAACTTGCCATATACACACATTTCAACACTGCTTGAGCTGCTCTTCCATATGAAGAAAAAACAGTTTTTGTGTTTAATCATGATGCAATGACCAAAGAACCCCTCTTAGAAGTTCCTTCTGAGACAAAATCGTGATTGTGTCTTCCCAAAGTCTCTTCAGATGAAGAGACTCAGGACTGCTAAGACTGGAATATGAGAGACTGCTAAATAAGGGTAGAAGCAGGAAGGTAACTATCCCCAAATTTATTGTGGAAAGGAGTCAGAAACATCATTAAGAAAAGAAGGAAGAAAAGACACTGGATTACATGTGCTATCAAGTAACTGAAGATGGAGTAACTGAAGCAGAATGACAGCAAATATACAAAGAACTATATTTTTGCTCAGAGAGGTTGCCTCAAAAACCAACTTGTGGTTTATACTTGTGGTTCTTATAGAAGAAAAGACTTCATCTGATTTCAAAAAGAGAGAATTTCTAAAACTGCATCATTTGCATGCAGCAGCACCCCACTTTACCTGGTTGTACAGAACAGCTTGCTTTTAGCCTGGGAATAAACTGTGGCAGCAATCCGAAAAAGCTGTTCCTGCATCCATCGAACGTCAGCAGGCATGTCAGGAAACCAGTTTACCAACCTGCAGGCAAAACCAAAACACACTTTTTGTATTTTGCAGTAGATTTAATCAGCATTTTATTTTTATACACCTTGTCTCTCATCCAAAACAGCTTTTTTCCGCCCCAAATCAACTCCCTTACCAAGGTGTCCATTTCTTCTCAACCTCCCTGAGCTCCCCTCTAGCCCACCCATCTCTTTTCTACAAGATAAGGGCAGCACAAATCACTGCATCTCTGAGTGGCTGACCAGTGTGTGCATTCCACACCCTGTGACCAACACAGAAATCCTGCAAAATATTCCTGTCTCCAAGACCTTTGTGGTAGGAACTTTCTGGTCAGTTTAAAGTAAGGTGGAAGAGGAAGGAAGAACAAAAGAAAAGCACAATGAAAGAACAAAGAGAAGGCAAAACGAGAATGTCACAAATGTACTTTTTTTCCTTATGATACCCTTAACAGAAGTCAGTTACCTCAGAGTGGGACAAGTAGGAAAACCCCACAGAGAAATCTGGGGAAACTTGCTTCCTCCTCATCCACCAGAACTGGCTCACAAGTGCCACATTCAGTGGCACAGAAACAAAATACTTCACTGGAGCTCTATATGGTTTGATTAACAGAAGTGTTTTTTCAGGATTTTCTAAAGATAGTCACGACATCTGCAGCTCAAGGACTGGAATTCCCTTAAGCACGGACAAAGCTTAGGATTCATGGTGCATTCATTAGGCATAACTTCTTCTTGACAAGAACTGAAATTTATCAAATTAAGCCCTGCTTCAAGAGCACAACTTCCAGTCATCTTAAACAAAACTGATAAGAGAATTTACATGGTGAGTAAACAGTGGATTTCACTCCTGAGTTCAGAAAGAAGCAAAAGAAGATGTGTAGAGAGTTCAGATACCCCTGCAGAATGTAGCAATGGAAAATGTGCTCCTGGAAAGCACAACTAAACATGCTTCTTCTGAGCAATTACAAGATAGCTATTAGTAATGTGAGTATATTATTTAAGAGTCTTCTTAAAACGTTTCTTTATCTAACCTTAGACTAGACAGGCTTTAGGAGGATGCATCACATAAGCAGAAATAATGGGTCCTTTGACTTGAATTCTAGAGCCCCAGAATGCCTACAACACTGAAAAAGCTCTCAATGAGTACATTTCCAAAATGATGATAATTCCAGAAGAGTTCATTACAAGTTCCTTACCGTAAAGCAACCGAGTAGGCAGACTCCACAGGGAGTGTGTATGGCAGCATCAGGTAGGATATCACCCGCATTGGGAAGAGTTTAGAGAACTGAGCATAGAATCCATTCTGTTCTTTACAAGCTTCCTGCAGTGCTTAAGAATAATTATTTGGGAAAAGATGTTAAACTATTTGAAAGCGGTTTCAATAATTTTCTCAGTTTTGTAATATCCAGTCAACATTATCAAGTGTTACTGAGTAAGGCTCAGTTAGAAAATGAAAGAATTAATCTCAGGGCACTCTTACCCTAAACCTTCTCTATGGTAATTTAAAATATGGGAACATAGACTCATGCCACAGGGACAAAACACATTATCCAAAACTTTTCAGCAATAGATCTAAGAATTAATGTAAAAAAAAAACAAAACCAAAATCAAAGTTTGCCACTCAAGAGTTACAGGAAACAGCCTGAAGCATGCACCTTTACGAAGTCTGGGAGGTAGACTCTCAAATATGCTCTTCTCCAAAGGCCATGGATTTTGCTTTAGCTGGTCATTTAAGCTGGTCATTTTCAAAGTTTCTACTCTGTTATTTTCTGTCAATTTTCTTCTCTTCACATGGTCAATGTGTTGTTGTGCAGCCTCATGAGGATTTCTTTTTGTGAAGGACAAGTGGATATAAATTGAGTCATTCAGAATACCTGAAAGAGTCAAGAGCTTTCACTTAGGTTTGATCCACAGGTCTCTTGAGTACCTGTACAGCACCTGATGTCTGTGTGTCTGTACAAAGACCTGTCCTGAGGGAACATCATCATCATTGACCCAATGTCAAATGCACCTGCTCTTAGGATCCCACAAATGTTTAATGACAGTGATGGCTCTTCTCAAGGTTTAGGTCTTACTTTAAAACAGGTTCTAAAGAAAAGGAAAAAAGTGATTAATTAAGTGAAACTGCCCTCGAAACATACAGTCATTTACCAAAGTTGTTTTCCTGCAAGAAAGCAAAGGATTTAAAGGAGAGAAGGAAAACTGTTTTAATATGCATTTGAAAGCAAACACCTAAAACACATCAGATACGGCAGTTATCACAGAAGTATTCTGAGGCATTGCTACAACAGGGTTGAAAAGGAAAGCAGTATTTTTGAAAAGCTTACAGTATTTTTTTTTCATTTGTATCCAAAGTACAGATCTAAATCAACATGGGTTGCATTGCAAAACTGGTGCCAATTAAGAAATAGCACTGATAACTACCTTAGAAACAAGCACTTAGATCATGAGTACAAAGAGAAAAATACAAGTATATTTATACTTGATTTCCAGAAAATCATTATAAAATTATATATGAAAAAAGACTACCAAATAAGACTAGGATCTATACCTGCATACAACAGAACCTATATCCTACTTGCAAGTACTAGTAAAATACAAATGTCAAAAGAACATGTAGTGAATTTAGCAAAGAAAAATATTTGAAGTGTCACAGATTGGGGAGGGAGAATTAACTTCTACAGTTGAAATAACTTAATAAGAAAGGTGATGCATAAGGAATGACCTTTGAAAGGTTATAATTATCATTGATTAAGCTTGACGCAAAACAACCCTGTGACAGAACAAAAACAAAGTTGATCACAGGATTAGCAGTGTGAAAAGGAGGACAATAGTGCAATACAGAGAGGACACAGGGCAGAGAGACCAAGGAAGAACTGCAAAGAACATCAGATGGAAACATGAACACAGGAAACCTGTGGGTGCAGGACAGCAACAAAACCCAGCTCAGCACAGACACCCACAAACCAGGGCTCTTTGCAGAGCTTGTGCTTTAATCACCTGGTAAAAGCTATAAAGCAGGACTCTCTCATTAATTAATAATAACAATAATAATATCATAGAAAATCAAGCTCTTAAGCAGAACTGTGAGTTCTTCAATGAAGAGAAGTGTTTCAAGAAAACTTGAATATTCAGTAACCAGGCATCAGCAGGGTACATCAATGGCTGCATTACATCCTGCAGCTGGTACTATCTGCAATAGTGCAAAAGTCCCATTGCCATTCCCATTCCTCTGATCTGACCCAGTACCAATTTGTTTCTGCATCCAGAGACCACAGGGCCTAGGCATATTTAACATATGGTTAACTTCAACCTAATATCAAGTTACTGTCTTCAACTTGTTTGTCTCAAAGCTTGCAGAGCAATAATATTTATCAATATAAAACATGTTACTAGAATTCTAGGAGTAGAGTAGCATAACTCACAATGCTTCTTCCTAAAAGTATCTGGGTGTCAACAACTGCTCCATTTTAAGTTGTCTTCTTCTAAAGTCTTTCGTCACACAGACCAAGGGTTTGTCTGTGACTGAGTTTGTACTGTTGTTAGCCAGCTCCCACTTCTGGACTACCAGAAAGTCACTTGGATGACAGCAGAGAGGAGGCAATAGAAGATAGAGGTTTCAGAGAAATGGGAAGCAGTAGCCTATTCCCACCCTTCACAAATAACACAAAGCCAAGTAATAATATGATTTGCCTGGAATTCTTTGGAAATTTCACTTACATTTAATTCACACAGATTTGACAAAACTCCAGAAGTTCAGTTTTTGTGTGGTAGCACAACTTACCTCAGGTGAACAGTTACTGTAACTATGGCATTTCTACAAGACCTTAACTCCAAAAGCCTCAAAGACCAACCCCCTTCTTAGCTACACACAACCCCCTCACCCTTTTTCTTTGTTTTGATCTGGGGTTTTTTTGTTTGTTTTTTTAAACTCAGATTAAGACCATATCATCAATAATTATCTAGAAGTTTAACATACCATTCTCTTTCAAGAATTTAAGAGCATCCAAGTATCCCTGCTCACAGATCTCTCCAAGTACCTGCAAATACAGAGTAAATCAGTCAGACAAATAAAAAGAGTTTCAACTTGAGATCAACAATTTGTAGAATGAAAAGCCACTTTCATCCACCTTCCACCCTTGTAAGAAAAAAATCTCCTTAACAATTGCTGGAATTTAACAGATTCAGGTTAATATGGCTACTGTGATGATGCATACATGATCATGTACATTAACTTATCTTTCAGCTCTTACAGATGCACTGAATTATTCACCTAAAAGGACAGCATTCAGACAGTTTGGAAGACTTCCATCCCCTCTTGTTTCCTTGATTAGCCCTTCAGAAGCTGCCAGCAGCAATGGAACAGGGTGTTTGGAGTGTGCCAATTCCCCTCCTTCCCTCCCTGTGCTTCTCACTTCCCTAAGCTTTGAAAGATCAGCTGTGCAATTCTGATGCTCAGGTTCAGACTTATCTTCCCTATGAAAGTATCGTTTACCAGATGCAATACCAGCTCACCTACACAGGGGCACTAGTGAAAAAACCAAACCAAACAAAAATAAATAGAATTTAAAATTTGTCTTGAAGTGGTTAAAAAGCCCTCAGTAGCAGCCAGAAAAATTGCTTCTTTGCTATAGTGTATCCTAAGCCAATAGAAAAGGTCTGCTTTTATTTTTTAATTTTTCCAACTTCCACAACAGCAATTCAAGAGCATTTTCCTCTTCAGATCAGCAATTAACAGCACTGAGCATAGTTTAAAGGCAACTTGCCCGTGTCAAGTATTAATTAAGACCTTTACAAAACCATGAAGCTTCAGAACTTCTTCTAATTTCTTAGCAGGTAAACATGAAAGGACAATAAAATGACAGTTGTTAATTTCCCAGTGTTGATTTTATGACAGAATCCTGTGATAATTCCCAAATAAATACTGAAACCCAATAGCAGAATTTGCATTTTTAGTCCGAGAGAGAGTAAAACCAAGGAGAATACAGACAAAACGTGAAAAAATAGAAACAAGATATATCACCAGAGAAGTGCATGTGACTGGATGAAATGCTAAGACACTGTAACTTTGTGCAAAAGCTCTCAGGTGGACAGCTGAACCAAAGGAAGGCAGGGACTGACCTTGGGTTCTGGTGGAAAGAGTGCTTGTGTTAAGCGATAAAGGTTCCCCAGGCTGAACTGAATGCTGGTGTTGGTCACGTTCATCTCATGGAAGTTGGCTGACTTCCCCTTGGGACAGATGTCACACTCCCCAGCAAAAGGGGACACTGTGATGGTGTTCTTACACTCATAGTGAGGCAAGTTGTCGCTGATTCCTCCGTCCACATAGCGCTACAAAAACGAACAGAAACAACACATCTGAAAGGCTGAAAATGTCTGACCAGCAGAGTCCCCATGCAAGAATGGAACAGCACCCACAGCTGTGACAGATCAGCCTGTGCTCCCAGGCTAAACATTTTGAGTGGCATGATCTGTTCTCTAATGCCAATAAACATTCCGACCTGTAGTTCCATAGACAGCCCAAGCATATTCCCGTTTGGGATTTTTCTGTATGTTTTTTCTGTATCCTTATGGCATTTTAAAGATGATAATCCTACTCAGAGAAACACTCAGAGAAATGCAGCTCTACGCTTCCAAGTTCGAGTTCCAAGATACTAAACCATTCTAACTTAGAAGTACTCTTCATAATTAGAAATTGATAGAAAAGCATCAAAAAATATTTGGAAACAAGGAAAATGCAAGTAAAAATGGACAGTGCTTCAGAAACTTTGCCAACAGCCACAGGCATCTATTGTGCTTCGTGTCCAAGTTCCAGGTTATGCTTTTGTCTCCTTCACACTGAATGGCCAATTTCTGTACTTTTAATGCATCACCAGCTCAGACATTTGAAGATCCAAGCCCCAAAGTGCTCTGTTTTGGGGTAACTACTGTCTAGTGCAGCAGCTGCAGTGGCTACAGAGAGCCCCTCCACTCGCTCACAGCAGCAGCTTTCCAGTGGGGCCACAGGATACTGGTTTGTTCCCACATCACCAGCTTTGCTGGCTCAGAGGCTTCATTTTCCTCCTTCCCAACAAGTCAGCAGACCTAAACTGCAAGTCCTTGTCAAACAGAAATGTAACAGAGCAGTGGTTTGAGGAGGAGCAACCTGGATTGTCAATTTTAGGTGCCCTAATACTCAGGCCCTGGCCATTCTGAGAAACACATCAGGAATTAGGAAGAGGACAACTCATGGCCTGTCAGCTTCCCAGGACAGTCTCTGGACCCAGCAGCATGTAGCTCCTGCCAAACTTTAGGCGTGTAATGCAATTGATGCCTTAGGTTTTAACTTTTATACTTTTCAAATCCTGTACTGTTAGTGTAACTCTGAAGTTTCCTGTAGCTCGTTCAGTGCTGTTCTCTCATGCTCACACAGACATAACAAAGCCTCTCCAGCTCACTCTCCAAGGACACCCAGACTGTCCTAGGCCCAAGAACTGTAAACCTTCATCCTGGGAAGAGGGAGGCAAGCTTGGGGAAATTCCATCATTGGCTGGGTTCTGCTTGGGGAATTGATGCTGATATCAAAGTGTGAAGAACTTGTGACCTGTCATTGTCCATTTTGGGATGCACTGAGACAGGAGCCTCTGGAGCCCAGAGTGTACATCTGAAGGCCTTTCAAATAAATGCCTCCTTTATTCCTTTATTCCTGTCTAGTCTCTGTTTCTAGGTAGCCCTTTAAGGCATCACAATCACTAGAGTACAAGTGAAATCCCCAAGTCCTTTGGAAGTGTCAAATACAATACAACAGGTCTGGCAAACGAGGACCCTTCTCATGAAATTATTAACACGTGGAAGTACGTATCTGAATCACTGTTCTACTGTTCCAAGTGATTTTCAGGATTTGCAGTATCTGCTCAGCTGTGCCTCCAAGTCATTTTTTAAATCTAAAACCACTGCTGTGTTTGAAAGGAGTAAAAAACCCAAACAAAAGCCTCCACACCCACAAGCTTTTGAATTGGCAGTTAGATATTAAATGTTTTTTTGTAATAACATTATAAACCTATAAAAAAGTTTAATATAAACCTATTAAATGTTATCTGTAAGCCCTTGTTTTACAGTACACATGCAGGAATGCCAAGCAGTAAGCAGCAAGATGCCACAAAACTTACATACTTGACATTCTATTGTGCTTAAGACTATAGGAGTTATGCCAAGCACATGCTACTGTGGTATTCTTACCAAGTTACATCCAAAAATGCCTCCAAAGCATTAAAATCATATCAAAATAATTGCAAAGATTAAAAGGATAGAATGATTCCTTCCTTTCCTCAAAATACGACCAAATGAGGCATCAGTTGTATGTTTTTGTACTCTGAACTAAGCCTTTTGAGATAACATTGTTGGCTGGTGACAAGAACTGAACAGCCAGATTAGCCTGGATCCACCTAAACCTTGGATTCAGTCCAACGTCCTGTTTTCATAACACCTTTAATCTGGAAGAGTTTAAGGAGACATACAAGGTTTAGAAGTACAGATAAAGAAAATCCCTACACAGTTCTAATCACTTTTGCTTAAATTTCAGAATGACGAAAAAAAAATTACATTTCATGTCTATTCTTGACCTTTTAATACTTGCAAATTGCCTTGAGAACAGGGTGTAATCAACCACTGTTAAAGATGTTTCAAGTTTTATTTCTTCCTTCCCTTCTCCTTGTATAAGGAGCACCAAAATGGAAGGAAAGCAAATGCAAGTGAATAGAACAGGGTAGCAAAAAGCCACCAATGTCACTGCCTTGATTTGAAAGGCAGATCTGCTTCCAGACCTATAATTAAAACACCTACAACAAACTATGCCAACCTTCCTGCAGTTTTTGTCTCTTTAACAGGGGATTTTAGAGAGCCCAGTATAGCCATGGAGTATTAAGAGGTTTTGTAACCAGCAGTTCCTGGGAAGCAATAGAACATACTAATATACTGATATTTTTCCCCTAAAAAGTAAGCTTTCTTACACTGAATACAAATGCCAGAAGGCATTAAAAAGCTTTGATAACACCTAACTGAGCACAGAAGTTTCATCCAGTTGTAAGGCAGATCTACCCACAGCCTGACAAACATATACAATAAACTACTACGAGATCTTTTTTTTTGAACAATTACAGGTGATTATTCCTGTAAATTTGTACAGGTGAAAGAGCATCACTTCCTTCAATAAATATTCACCCATAGGTTAAATACTCAATATTTTGTAATACCTTCTTCTTTTATTAATGCATCTTAGCGGGGGGAGGTGGGAGAGAGAGACAGTATGTGTGTGTTAAGATATACATAATATTTTCCACACATTCAGGGTTTCTTCCTTTTTTTGGAAAGTTGTTAAAACTACAGTACTAGAAGCTATGATAAAGGTATTTATTTTACAGTAGGATAACGAAAAACCCCACATGCATCATCTCTTAATATTTTCAGAATAGCTAGAACTATTTTTGAGACTTACCACACCTCTAAATGATGGTGGAATGAGGCCACAATAAATAGGGACAAATGAACTACAGATTAAAGCCTGTAAGAAAAGGACACCATATAAATTAAATGTTAACTGTTCCATTACTGACATTAATACCTATCTTTATTTTTTTTTTAGATATTAGCAAAAACAGCCAAGCAACAAAAAAAAATCCCCAGTGAGAACACTTAAACAAAAAACGGGGGGGAAAAAGAGGGTATGATCAAGCATTATTATAAACAGGATGAGTGTATTCCACATCTTTTTTTAATCATACTCCATCTAAAAAAAATTGTGAGACAATAGAAATATTGTCTATATTGTCTATATTCTAGACAATAGACAATAGTCTAGAATAGACTATTCTAGAAATAGTGATCAGTAAGGAAAAGATTATGATCATTTACTCAAGCTCTACATTTTCTGAGTAATCAAAGTAATAAAGTCTGGGGACACAAATATCAGCATCCTGGGATCATATGAAATTAGCTTTGTAATTGACACTGGAGTTTTTAAAAGCTATTTTTGACTGTTTCTTGATCATTGCTTTTACAAGAATGACCTTCAGTTCTTATTCACTAAGGCTATAGTTTCATTAGATCCACCACACTTTAAAGGCATTTATCCCTTTTTACGACTGATCCCTCACACCTCCTCCCTAAAACAGTTCACAGACACAGTGACTGGGAAAACCAGTATGGGAATCTGGTGTAAAAAAGCTTGAATTCCTCTTTAAAACACTGTCAGAGTCACAATACCTGAAATGCTTACAGTAGAAATCCAACAGGTGATGTTAAAGGCACCTAGAATTACAGAAGTTTCTAAAAGTTGCCAAAAAGAAACATACCTGTATAACTTCTTCTTTTGAGTTAAAATTAGATATCAAGGCATTTTTGCCATCTGATACTCTGGTTAATGAAATACACAGTCTGCCAGATGACAACTGGTGCGTGTTTTCTGGAAGATTTCTCATCAGCCCATCTCTTATTATCTTGATCACATTAAAGGAAGGATGAAGAGGACCAAGATTTCGCTTTCTAGCTTCTTTGGCTAATGCCAGAACATCTGCACAAGCCTGAGCTGAAAAGAAAATGCATTGCATTTAACAGCAGAAGATATGTCAAAAACTCAACCCACACTCGGACTACTAAAGCATATCTAGAGCTCCAACTTATCTCTCTTATTGCTAGAATGAAAATTCAAGAGCTTTTCAACAGATTAAGTAACTGTCCAATGTGTTTAAGGAGTTTAACAGTTTTCTGAGACACAAAGAAATCACTTTAGACTCTCAAAAAGAACTCCTGGTGAAGATTAAGCTACTTATAGGCCATTAAGATGTAGATTCTAAGTGTAAAATAACCCTATGAGATGCTTGCGTTAGGAATTATTCATCCCAGAAACACATTGTTTAAGGAAAAAAACCAAAGATGACCCAAACTTAAGGGCAACATTTTTCCTCACCGATACATAAACACATTAAAGGGAGCATGAAGCGTGATGTGGTGGGAATGACAGGAGGGAAGTTTTTAAAGCAGTGGCTGAGGAATGTGGAGGAGATCCATAATACATCACACAGGTCGCCACCTAAATAGGTGCATTTTTACAGTGACAGACACATAATAATTTTCTCTCCAATTAAATCTACGTCTGGGAACTTCAAACCACTACAGAAGACAGGACAGTTCCTGAAGAACACTAAAATCCTTGATTCCTTTCAGCATTTCATCACAGGAGGCACAGCAGCTCATCCACCTGCAATGTTTTGTTTGAACTTTGAATGTCACATTTTTCCAGGGCACACTTTGAGGAAATTGTTTGTCAGCTTGGTAGAGGGAAGGGGGGGAAGGTCAAAATAACACCTTATCAACCTGAGTGATAGGCTACAAGGTCTTCTAAAAATATTTTCAGAACTTACATATTTGAATTTACGAGAACAGATAAAAATCAATTTATCAGGTTTAATGTGAGCCCTGTATTGGCAACAACACTGCTTAAGCCTTTGAGCTCAGATTAATTTCCAAAAATATTACCTTTCTACAACATTATTCTTCCCCTCAAATAGCAGTAACCAAACATTTATCATTCTCAACCAGGAGTCAGTGTCCAAAACAGCATTTCTAAAAAATCTGAGCTATCAGACACACTCCATTTTTTCCACTTCAATTTTTTTCATTCCATCCTCACAGAGGGAAATCTTGGGCCACAAATCCACTGACACCAGCAGCCTGACCACACCTCCCACCCCCAGAAGACAGCAAACAATTTAGACACAGCTCACTGTTCACGGTCAAATATATGTGTATCTTAGTAAAACACATTTTACACGCAAATAAAAAAATTGCACAAGTCACATTCTGATGAGTGACAAAGTTATTTCCAAAAGCAGAATGAAGCAGTTCTAGCCGTTCTAATTTTTCATGCATCCAGATATTTGTTACCACCTCCCTTTTTTTTTTTAGCAATGCTCAGTCTTCTAAACTTTCTAAAGATAGCCATGTTGCAGGAGTCCAAAATACTGACCTACCAGAACTCTGGCCAGGAAGAGCAGTCTTTGAGCATGTGCAGTTATTACCTTTCTCAAAATACATACAGTTTTGAAAGCTTACGCGCCAAGCAAGTAATAATTTGTTCTAAAATACAAACCAACAGCAAACAAATACATGCAATTTTTGATTTTGCAGTTTACCCATCGTCTCCACATACAAGAATTTCTGTGTTCATAGGAAAAAATAAAGAAAAAAAAAAGCTGACATATTTTGTTTATTGTAACCTATTCTGAACTCCAGAAGAGCTCCAAAGCAAGAGAAAAAAAGACAACTTTTGTCTATCTAAGAGTATGTGATATTAAAACACTGAAAATTTACAAAACTTTTCATTATTAATTCAACAGACTTCTAAGTATTCCAGCTCCTTCTGCTTCTCCCTTCCTTTTCCAACAGGACTAAAATCTGGTTATGTCTTAGGTGGGTGAATTCTAAAACAGGAACTTCTCCAAAAGTGACCAAGGGCTAGAGCTCAAGTCAAACTGGGATTTTAGGCAGATCTTGGTACATCTGTTTTATTTTTGAAACGCAAGAGAGCTAAAGAAATTAATCTCCCTAATAAATGTGAACTGTTTCTTGTTATAGTTCTGCATTCCTTTTTTTAATTGTTCGTTAACTATTAATTTGTTTTGCAGAGCAAAACCTGAAACATTTACTCCACGGAGTAAAACCTGGCATTATATCTGCAGCCTCCATGAAACCTGCTCTCTTTAAGTGCCCCACGAGGATGGATGATCACAGCACTATCAAAATGCCAGATCCCCAGGACATCCAAGGAGTGCAACTTTAACATTCCCGTTTGGAATAGCCTGGAATGCACTTCATCCTCAAAACAACACTCATGGCTAAGCTTCCCAACCGACCCCAAATTTAATGAGAGAAACCTCTTTGTCAGCCTGTAAAAATACACTTTTTCTTCCCTATTCAATGGCTAATGATTATATTTATCCACATTTGAAGTTCCAGACTCTCTACCTATCCAGCAGGTAATCTGAATCACAGAGAAAACCCTTCACTTGAAACATCTGGCTACAAGGCTGTAAGAAACTAAATATGCTCTTCAATTCCAGCCACAACCCCTGCTCACAGATGTGCTCACCCTGCACACCAGTTCAGGGCTGGGTCCTGCCAAACCCCAAACATCTCCAAGGATGGAGATCCCACAACCTCTCTGGGAACCTGTTCCATTGTATTACCACCCTCACGGTGACTGTCTTTTCCTTACACATCATCTGAATTTATCAGGTTCCAGCCTGTGCCTGCTGCCTCTCATCCTTCTGCTCATCTCTGGGAAGAGCTGGGCTCTGCCTACACACAGTAAAATGCAGCTGTGAAAAAACACATGGGACTTACTTACACCTCCAACTGCAGGAACAACAAATATTGCACATTAAAGTGTGTCAGAATAAGAGAGGCATGCAATACAAACTCTCAAAACACATCCTATTATTTGTGTTTCTTTAGAGCTTATTTACCATCCTCCGCTTTCACAAGCTCACAAAATACCACAGCTAGAAACTCAGAGAATTAGCATGGGAATACCTTATTAGTTTTGTCAATTTACAACAATTCACAGATTTTAGGATGTGGCTGGCTTTGAATTGTCTTCCAGCATTCCCAAGTGATGCCTTTTTTTTTTTTTCCCAGTAGAAACATACGTGCCCATGGAATCTGCTACCTTGGACAGTGACCACGCATATATTCTATTTGTTAGGGAAAAATCACAAATCTCAATTGGCATATGAGATTGGTAATAACTGGGAAAGGTAATAATTTGTAATCTACAACTCTTAATTATTAAAGTGCTAAAACATTTAAAAGCTGTCATTAACTCATACTGCCAAATAAACAATATACATTTTCTGGGGCTTAAGAATGCTTCAAATAGTTAAGACACCTTGCATCTCAAATCACTTGCAATGACTTAAGACTTAAAACTGGGTGTGTTCTAAAACTAATAGCTATTAGGGAAAAATATTATTTGTTTTAAAAGCTGATACCCGGCTCATAATAACTCAAGTGGGTCATGTTTGGATATTACAGCAAAATTAAAATAAGTAGCACAAGTTTACTGCTAAAGCTGTGAAGAAACTAAGCTTATGTGCTAGAGTGCCTAAAGCAGCAGGGACAGCACTGCTTTTCTGTACTTACAGAGAACTTCTGCTTGTTTTACTCAGTAGATTTTGTCCTCAGAAATTTAAAAGCAAAACCCCAAAACCTGTCAAAATTCAAATACTCATTGTTCTCCTCCTCTTCTAAGATGAAATCTGAATTTACAAAATCCTCTAGTTCTAAACCAGTCAAGGGTGCTGCTAGCAAAAACAGTCAGTGGAGTCATGAACTAGAGAAGCTTTACCCAGTGGATTTCTTTAGTATAAAGAGAAAACCACTTTCACATTTCCAGATATTTCACAGAGTTTTTAAAACTGCAATCTAGTCGCTATCCTAAACACCTTGATATTTTGATAGCTTTTTATCAAGTTTAATTCATTAGAAAAATGTATATTCATGAGCCCTAAATAGGTAAAGGTAAGGCACATTTTTCCTACTGCTAGAAAGTAACTGTGCATTTCACAAAGCACACTATATTTACTTGCAAACTTACATCTTTTATGCGGCATAAATACAACACGAGATTACCTCTATCATTTAAATGACAATTAAAATCAATCCACTGTTTCTAATCATACACCTAAGCAACCTTTGCAACATACACCGTGCCCAGATTAAAGAGGAAAAGCCCGTTAAAGCTAACCTAAGCCCTGACCTTAACTCTCTCAGCCTTACCCCAGAAAGGAGCAGCTTTGGAGGAAGCAAGATAAAGGCACTCCACGTGCAGGGAGATGCTCTATTTCCCAACGAAGCGCAAACACTTTGTTTACAGCTGACGACAGGGCTGGCCGGCTTGCTCTGGAGGCTGTAAGGGCTCAGCTGTCTCCCGCTCTCCCAGTTCATTCCTGGACTTTGGACAGCGGCTGAGAGCAGCCCCTCCGAGGGACACACACCGGAGCAACCCCGACCTTTCGGCTACGCAAGCGTGGGAATCGCATCGCGCATCGCCAAGACCATTCCCTGCTCCACGGACCCCGTTCGGATATAACTCCACCCACGGGCATCCGTTTTAGGGGTAAAGAGAAGCACAAAATCGCAGCCAGCCCAGCCCGGCCCCGCCCGGCCTGAGGGACCCGCGGCCCGAGCGCTCCCCGG
>VZRF01013734.1:3503-85587 GCA_013396875.1 Vireo altiloquus | reverse complement strand
ACTTCTAAAACCCCAACACCTGGAAATATCCTAATCCTTACTCTTATTCACCTCTGGCTGTCCAATATTAATTTCCATTTGTATTTGCTTCTGTGCTTGAATGGTGGTATTGCATTTTATTAAATTTTAACCCTTTTTTTGGTCTTTAAAAATGTATTTGGTGGCATTGCAGTCTTTCCTTAAACAAAATTTTTTAATATGACTTTTAACTTCACTAGCTTTACATTAATAAATCAAACTGTAAAAGCATTCTTTTTTGGTAATACCTCAAGACATGAAAAATACCTGGTAAGGTAAGGTAAGGTAAGGTAAGGTAAGGTAAGGTAAGGTAAGGTAAGGTAAGGTAAGGTAAGGTAAGGTAAGGTAAAACTCGGAGATAGTCATCTTAATGAGTCATCATTTGCTAAGTGGAATTGTAAAAGGGAAGGTGAGATCTCAAAGAAACTTCAAACTGTTAATTTTAAGAGTTTATTTGGGAATTACTATTCTAAAATCAGAATATGTATCACTTCCAGGATTTTGTTGTCCAGGTTGGATGGGTCTTTGAGCAACCTGTTCTAGTGGATGGTGCCCCTGGCCATGGCAAGGTTGTTGGAACTCGATGGTTTTCAAGGTCATTTCCAACCCAAACCATTCTACGATTCAATGATACTGATTCCTTTTTACATTGCTGTCATGTCAAGCCTTGATCCTTGGCAATTTGCTGTTTATAAATGATGTGTTAAATGTCAGACACTGTCTAAATTTAAACCAAAATGACGGTAAACAATCTCCAAGACAAATGCAAGCCCCTATTACGTAAATTTTAAATTGAGCTCTACATTTCAGAAGGCGGTCAGTGATTAAAAACTTGGGGAAGCGCTGCTTAAAGCTGCTACAGAAGGTGCCACCTGTGGTAATTTGTGTTTTAATTGACAGAGGTTTAGTGTTTACTGAAGTAACACTGAGGCATACTACTGTCCTCTGATACTGCAAAAGTACTTCAGGAAAAATTTTTTGCTCTGGTTTTAAGTGCCTGTGTCAAAACACATCCAAATGTAAATGACATTGCAATTGCTGGGTTTCAAAGACGTCCCTGACAGGAAAAGCAGGGTAAGAATGTGTATCCACATATTCATTCTTTCATTACTCTTTCTCAGAATATTCTCCAACATCAAGAACTCCTTGATCAAGAACTTCCTGAGCAAGAAGAGACGCTTTTTTTTTTAATGGCTGTGTAAAGAAGGTTTTACATATGTCTATATGAAGACCCATTAAATGTAAAGTGAGATTTAAAAGCTTGCACCATTGCTAGTTTAATAAACTCTTTGAAGCCACAGCTGTGTGCATCTAAATCTGATACAACATCTTTAATAGTCTAATTAATGACAAAGAGGAGTGGGGCAATTACAAAAATAGAACTCTAATTTAGGCAGAGTTACAGCCTCTTTGCCAGGTTCTCTATCAAAGGCAGTTTTTTCCCTCTTTTTCACTGAAACAGAATCAATCCTCAACCCAAGAGATTCCCAGATGCCTGCAGATTTATATCACCTGTCCCCATAATTTCTCTGGAGCAACCTCATCCCGTGTACCCCCTGAGAAGCTCTTTCAAAATGTGTTCAATTTATATGTTGCTATTTGGCCTAATGGGGTATAAACCATTTCCCAAATTACCCTGCCTTTTTCATTTTTTTTTCCACAGAAACATGGTTGGCTCTGGAGATGTAAAACTGTTCTTTTGGCAGCAGGTAACAGGGCTTGGACAAGAAGTAAGGGCTGTGTCCAGTGGACAATAAGAAAAGAATAACCACTAGAATGTCAATTTGGTCAAGGTATTTGGACTAATGTATTACTAATAAGCAAAATGCCTTGAATTTTCGGGGCACCAGGAGGATAATAGCACTTATTTACCAATATTTTCCAGATATACTTCTGCAGAAAAGACTAACTGGCTTTCTTACTAGTCAAATTTTAGTACAAAGGAAAATACTAAAGTCATGCTTAGATAATCTTTGCTGGTTTGAGTAAAATTCCAAGAAGAGTATAAATTTGATTTGTTTTCAATTTAGAAAAACCAACCAAACTCTACTTCAAAATAAAGTATTCAACCTAGAATTGATAAAGGCAAATTTGTGTATGTGAGAAATACTTTTTTATTATTACGGTTCTTTTTTGACATCAGATGAGACTGGAATTATTGGTTCCAGTAAAAAAATGTGGAATCTAAACTAGATGGATGGACTACTTAATTGAAAACACACTAGGAGAGAAAAAAATGTAATGCTATAGTCTTTAAACAAGTCAGGGAATGCTTTTACGGCTTTTATCTAAAGTACAAATGTGAAGTTCAATAGCGGATTTTAAAATTCCTGTGAGGACACAGAATAAAAGTGTTATTCTGAAGTCACTATTTTGTCTTAATCTGTCCATTACATATGTTATAATTTTAATATATAGTGTTATATACAGAATATCTTATCTAAAAATACATATAATTAATATCACCAACATTAAATATTTGAGGACATATCAGTACAAAATCATATAAAAATCAGCAGAATAGAAAGCTGCACATTTGATGTGTCCTGTTGCATATCTTCCAGCTGACAGACTGTAGCTTGATGTAGGATCTAAATTATGCTGGTGGGATTTTTTTAAAGTAGACTTGAGTTTCCACCACTTTCCACTGAATTTTGATTACGTTCTAGGTATTTACTCTGTATCTACCATAAGTTTCCTGCTCATACCTCACTTCTGCAGGCAGCTAGCAGAAGTACTACAGAGCTTTTGCCTACCGCTGGTTTTCCATGGTGAAAACTCAAGGAGGAAAAGCATGGATCAATTTGTACATGACAGATCCATTTGCAGTGGACCGGTGAATCTCAGTTTTTCTTTCCCCTGTCAGAGAAAGAAAGCTGTTTAATGGGGTGCGCTGGCAAATCTGACTTTGGGGTTCAGTTCCTGTCAAGTTGTTGGGAACAGTGTCCAAAAAACACAGCCATACTGGTTTGTACCACTTGAGTCTCCCTGAATACTCTTTGTTTGAAGGAAAACTTATACATGCATTAAAAAATAAGAATTTTATGCATAAAAAACTTGAGAATCAATTTCCATATACCATACCACTGAGCAGTGTGTCATTACTGAATCCTCATAAAGATACATGCTGAGCTATTTACAGGGTGAACCAAAGTAATTAGCTCTATCCGTTGTAATTAGGAGTCAGTCAGTATGTCATCTGAGATAATTATGTTGCAATACAGATAATTTTCCTGAACAGTAGATATTGCATGGAATTATTTGTCTACTAGTATGGTGATACTTCTTTAGATAAAAATTTCATGATGGCTGTGAGAATAAGATATTGCAATGACTGATAAAAAGTTCATTAAATTGAGTTAATTTCAACATTGTTTCTATTATTCAAATGATTTTAATAATTCTACCTTTGTTTAATATTTTTAGGGTTTTGTTACAGAAATACAGTTGTAGTATTTAAGCAAGAAGAAGAATGAAAATACTTCTCTTTGTAGAACTTCACTGGAGTCAGTAGAAGTAGAACAAGCTTGACTTTTTAAAAATTTCTTATTTCAGGTATGGGATCCTAGATAAAATTTGTTTATTGTAGTACTAGGGGGCGTCATTAAGGGAAAATCAATTTGAAAATGCAATGTTGCATAGCAACACTTAATAGTTTTCATAGGTTTTTATTGAAGGACTAATGAAGTTTTTGCATGTAGTATGACTTGATTAGATCTCTCATACACTAAAACATCTATTTGCATGAAAATCAGATAAATTATCGTAGTGGGTTGACCCTGGCTGGATGCCAGACATTTACCAAAGCCTCTCCATCACTACCCTCTGCAGCTGGGCAGGGGAGGGAAAATATAACAGAGGGTTCATGAGTTGAGATAAGGACAGAGAGATCATTCACCAAATACCATCATGGGCAAAACAGGCTCGAATTACAGATATTAATTTAATTTACTGCTAACAAAATCAGAGCAGAATAAGGAAGAATAAAAGACTTTAAAAGCATCTTCCCACCTCTCCCACCTTCCCAGCTCTGCTTCCTACCTACCCCAGTGGTGCATGGAGGTGGAAAGGAGGTTGTGGTCAGGTCATCACCCCTGGTTTCTCCCCCTGCTCAGGGAGACGACTCCTTCCCCTGCTCCAGTACAGGGTCCCTCCCATGGGAGATGGCTCTCCACGAACTTCTCCAATGTGAGTCCATCCTACAGGAAATAGTTCTCTGCAAACTTGTGCCATATGATCTCATCCCATGGGCAACAGTTCTCCATGAACTGCTGAAATGTGGGTCACTCTTCCACGGGGTGCAGTTCTTCAGGGACAGGCTCTCCAGTGTGGGCCCCCCACAGGGTCACAAGTCCTACCAGGAGACGTTCTCCTGTGTGGGTTCCTCTCTCCATGGGTCTGCAGGTCCTGTCAAGAGCCTGTCCCAGGACAGGTGTCCCAGCAGATCACAGCCTCCTCCCGGGCACCTGCCTGCTCCTGTGTGGGCTCCTCCATGGGCTGCAGGTGGATTTTGGCATCCCCATGGTCCTTCGTGGGCTGCAGGGGCACAGCTGCCTCACCATGGTCTGCACCATGGTGCAGAGGAATCTCAACTCTGGCACCGAAATCACCTCCTCCCCTGCCTTCTCCACTGACCTGGGAGTCTGCAGAGCTGTTCCTTTCACATGTTCTCACCACGTTTTTCTCTGGCCACAGTTACAACTGTGCAACAACTTTTTTTTCTTCTTAAATCTCTTATCACAGAGGTGTTACCACCATTTGTAATTGGCTCACCTTTGACCATCACGTCCATCTTGGAGTCACCAGGGATTGACTGTGCTTGACATAGACATCATGAGGACTCTATGAGTGGGAAGAAGCATGGTCTCTTAAGAATTCTCATCTGTAGGCTCCCCTGTGGTCTTTGACTTAGGCTCAGCCTAATAACAGAGTAATAATCCAGAAAGTTCTGCTTTAATTTGTCTGGGCTGTCATGCCCCTGGCTGATGGTGGCAGTCATATTAGGAACATGGTTTATTTTTATAGAGGCTCTCCCTGGCTACTCGGAATTAGGAGTTTCTAGTTCCAAAGCCGAAAGGCTTTTCTTCCTGCCAGCAGCCTCCACTTTAAATTAAACATTCCCGAGTTGATCTCCAGCCGGTGAAGACAGACACCTGTGGCAGAATTCAACACTTAAAAAAAAGACAATTATTGCAGCAGCAGGGTGTCACAGCCCAGCTAAATTAGATACCTGTGTGTGTTGCAAAAATGAGGCCCTTCTTACAGAGGGATGGAGGAAACTCAAGGTCTGGACAAGAAAATGCCAAGGTCTACAGTGAATTTATGAAGAACCAAGCTAAAAGTTTTGTCCCGTTGTGTACTCTTAGATGCTCAGTGGTGAGATCTGTAACCAACTGCATAGCAGGGAAGAAGGCAGCTATTGGCACCTCTTTTATTAATAGTCAAGCAATGGCCAGCGTATGATGGCATATAGTGGGAGGTTCTGTTTCTGAAGTGGCCTCTGGTTAGGAATGCATGAATCTTCATCCCAGCTTCTATATCCTAAGTAGGCAGCATAAGTGTCAGACTGGCCCAAACGGGCAAGATTGTCTTATTTTAAGAAAATTATATGAATCAGAGACTGCAAAATGAGCTACCTCCCCTTCAGTTTTAACCACTCCCCTTTCGCCAATAAAGACACAACTGAGAGAATACATAAGTGAAAAGAAACCAGTTTACTGAAAACCAAAACAGCAACAACCAAGATAACAGTAACGAGCACCAGATAAAAAGGTACTGAATCCTGTGGACCCCCTGGGAACAAAGAAAATGAGATGTTGGCCTCTGCAGAAGCCAAATATGAGATAATGGAGAAGTCCTCTCCAAACTATGTGGTGGGGAGAGAGATCAAAGGAAAAACAACACAGCAACAAAACCTCTGCAATCACAGAACCCCTTTTTCACCTAGAAAACAACAGGGACAAAGAAAACCCCTGAAAACCTGGAAGAGCTACATTTTTGTTCAACAACAAGAGTCAGTGCTGCTGGGCTGCCTGCTCCACGCCACCTGGCAGGGGTTCTCATGGTGGTGGTCCCATTGGCGGTGGTGGCTGGAACAGGCGCAACAGCTAAAAACTTGTGGAGAGATGAGTCTGACATCCCAGCGTAGCTGCCCCAAGTGGCAGTAGGGAAAAGGTCCAAAGAAAACACTTTTCCATAGTCCAGGAACACAATTGCCATGACAACACCAAAAAAGGTGTTATGAAATTCTCCAAAGCCCAAAAGAGAGCCTCTGCCTCTTACTGCCTGGGCTTAAAGAACCTGCCCCAGGCAACTCTCCTGGTAGCCCAGAGAGAGTCTAAAGAGCCTTTGCCTCTGCTCCAAAGACAGGAGGGAACAAAAAGAGGACTCTGTGTGAGTGTTCCCTGTCTCTTAAATGGACCCCAAAACACCCAGCGTGAAACATCCCGGATCTGCTTCCGGTCCCCGTGTCTCAACAGGGCAGTGATAATCTTGGACAGGTTGGCACAGAGAAGATGTGGAATAAAATATACTTTTTCAGTGGGTTATCCAGGACAAAGATTCGAATGGCTAGAAGAAGCCAGACAAGTAGATGTACATCTCTCCCTTTTGAGTAGGGCTTTGGACAGGAAATACGAACTTTTCGTCGGACTCCATTTGTCTCTATGCATTTTTATCCAGGCTCAGTATCATTTTAAATGTCCTTCCCCTATAGCTTGGATGTTGTGACACTTCTCTATGGTAAGAGATGTTCGGATCCAAAACTATTAAGCTTTGGATGCTGAAGAATTCTCCATAAGTCTATTGTGAAATAAGGTGAGAAACTTTCTCCACTTTGTCAGTCACAGTTTGAGAAAAAATTATTATTCTCTGCATCTTATGGGAAATTAGTATTTAGGTGTGTCTCTGTACAAGACTGAATTGCCACAAAGCTTAAAACCAGTCAAATTTGAAAAATTCAATGCAACAGAACCAAGCTCTAATAAACAATCTTTATGTTGATGAACTCAGCCAGGAGTAGTAGAGCATGAAAGAGGATGTTGAGTACCTCATAGAAAGGTAATCCTGCCTCTAAGTAGAATTATTTCTGTAGCAAGAAAAAGTTTTTAAGAACCTATTCCATTAACAAAAAGGCATATATGGTGGGGAATTTTATCTGTAAGAATGGGATTTTTATAATGGGATGTTAAATTTTGTTTAACATATTATATTGTTAACATTAATGTTAATGTTAAAGAGGCATATATCCCACAGGCCTGCTTTCAGCTTTTAAATGCACTTTTGTAAGACCATGGAGAAACCAAATTAATTTTAAAATCTACATGCAATATGTTATAAATAAATATATGTTATATCTGTATAAATATATATATGTTATAAAATCATACTATGTTATAAATCACATAGTATCCTTATTTTATTGCTTAGCTGATTGACTTTATGAATAAGTAGCTCTCAATTTGGCCTAAAATAAAGGCTGATAACTATTTTGATTTAAAAAAAAAAAGGTGGGGAGATTACGTGTAACTTATTGTTAGGTCTGAGAGATGGTTCCCAGTTATTCAGCTATATCCTGTCACCCTGACGGGAATGATTTTGTGTTAGTCTTCAATTTTCCTCTATGAACCCAGCAAAAATGTCCAGAGAATGTCTAGAGAGCAGAGTGACCTTTACCACGTCATCTGTGCTTAAGTGGCCTTTGAAGAAATTTACTGTCCTTGTCTGGATTTCTTTAGGGTTCAATTTGCGACAAAATAGGATCTTGTTTAGGATCCTCATGAAGAGCTGCACGACATACTGTTGTTGTTTTCTTTCCGTCACCTTCGAATGTGGTGCCTGATACTGATTAATTGCCTCTCTTTTCTCTTTACCGGGTGCATTTGCCAGGTCTAATCTCTGATAACAGATGCCACTATCTGTGTTTTTTCAATTTTTAGTGATACTGAATTAACTGTTTCTGCTCTAAACCCCTCATAGCCTAAATCTTAACACAGAATTTCATGGAGCCGGTGCTGCACACGTGACTGAGGGGTTGGGCATGTGGCCATAAAGGCTCATTCAGGCCGCTCCCTCTGTAGGCTGCCACTTCTCACCCCGCATCTGTGGGATTAATTTAATGAGATAAGACAAACGTATTGATACAGGCAGTGTATGGATCAAACTTATAAAATATGGTGAAATTGTAGCTGCATTGGCATGATTCCCACCCTCATATATTCACACCACAAACATTTACAGTGCAAGCATGGTATTTTTGCTTCCACCTGCTTCCTTCAGCATTATGCTCAGAGTGGGTCTGAAATTTATTCTTGTCAGATTTCAGTGTTTCTGGGGAAAAAAATCCAAATATTTATTAAATACGTACTATTTATTTTCAATTATTGAATAATGTTCATTACTCTGAATCTACAAAATATGCATAAAATTGAAAATTAATTTTCAGATATATTATCAAAATGCCAAGATTCCTTTTAGCACAGAAACATGAACTGCATAATGATGTACCTTTATTAAAAAAACTAATAAATCTGAGATTACAGATGGCAATGGACACACAGGGAAAATAATCTGTATTCTACAAATCCTATCTGCAACATGTCCTGATGGAATTTTCCCTCCTATTTTCTCCTTTTCTTTGTTTGAATGAATGCAATACACTATATTATTGAAAACAATCATTGTAAAAGATGCTAATTTTTTCCCCTACCTTGTGTGGTTTGATTTACTGTGTCACCAGCACCAATTTCTCTATTAATGACTCTCAATCTGTTGACCTTGATGAAGTTATTGATTGGTAAAGGTTTTTTCAGGTGTCTAATTTTGTGGCACTAACAGACTGGAACTTGGTAAACATGTTTTTCACTTTCCTTTTGTGAAACATTAGGCAGTTTAAAAAGAAAAGTACTGATCCCCCAAATAATTATATTTCATACATATTCTGTCCTGAAAAGTGGAATTAGAAATACCCTGTTTATCCTTTTAACAACTTCTGGGCAAATCTACCCTGTTCACAGAGAAGTAGGTTTCAGTTATTATTCATAAATGTGATGCTTGGAAATTGGCCTGAAGTCTGAATACAGGCTCAGGAACGAAAGACATTTTGCCATGGAAGCTTAAAACAGCATCTCAGTCCTTTGATATCCACCCCTCTAAACTTCTGCAAGACTTGTATGCCCAATTCATTTTGGCTATTTGAAAACCACCAGGCTGTAATAATTAAACTAATCATTTGGGTACCTAAGTAGCTTTCTCCCAGAAATGCCTTGTCTATTCAATGCTAGCAGAAATAATATTTAAATGTTCAGACAGGTCAGCTGGGTCATAATAAAAAGAAATTACAAAGATGCGTTTGTACAAAGAACAAGCTTTGATTTGGTTGGTTGGTTTGGTTGTTTTGGGGTTTAGGTTTTGTCTGGGTTTTTTTGGGGGGGGGAGGTGTTGTTGGTTTCTTGCTTTTGTTTTTTGGTTTGGTTTGGTTTTGTGTTATTTTCTTTTGTTGTTTTGGTTTGGTTTTTGTTTAAGAGCCCCTGTCACTGGAATTATTAATTGAAAATAGTGCTAGAGGTGGCTCTGTGATATTTCCACTCAATGAAGAATCAAAATAAATTTATCAAACTTTATAATCAAAATAAATTTATCAAGCTTTATAAGAATGGGATTTGGGGATAGTGGCTGGTTCAAATATGAGTTACTTTCTTGTTTATTCCGGGAGAATGAGGAGAGCTTTTGAAACCCTACCTGGTTAAAAACCACTTTTTAAATTAAATTATCCCAAACATTGAATGTATTTTCTGACGAGATATCTAAGTGTCATTGCTGTCTCACTCGTGGTTACAGCTTTTACCCCTACCTATCCCCAATGCTTATTTTAAACCTTTCTTCACTTCCCACATTTTTATTCAGTGGAGTGAAGCCATAAAAACTTAAGAATGGAATTAACCCCATTCTAAGGCTGATGAAAATCTAGACACTTTTTTTTTTCACGCCTCTTTCTGACTGTATGTGTGTTTCTGTTTGCGTAGTAAACTGTTTAACTGTAGATGCTCTGGGAAGAGTCAGATGCAGGGAGAAGACAATGGAGAGGATGGAGACAGTTTCATTGCACATCAGGAAATGCCAGCTTTTCTGCAGAGCACAGAAATATAGGAGGAGGTTAGAATATCCCATCACAGGAATTTCTTGTGACCTTACCTAAATTTTATGGTTAGACTTGTTGAAAATTCATCAGAGAGTTAATACCTAAAATTACTGCTTTAGCCAAGCCACCACAAAGATTCAGAAACATAAAAGTTTTGGAAAATATGTCAGGGATCCTGTATTCAAAGTATAAATAGAGGCTCTATGACTGAACTGTCTTTCATGGGCCTAAGTTGAATAGTGTGAAGGATGATAACTGGTAGTCCCAGGTGGCTCTGTCAAGAGGGGACTTAGCATTTTTTGGCCTGTAAAGAGAGTTATGACATTAGTTACCCAAGTAGATGCCCCTGTGAGGCTTAGACAAAATGTTTCTTAACACAGTTAAGTTGTACAGTTTATGACTGAATATTTGGAGATTTGGTTTGGGTTTTTTCCTCAGAAGCTGAAGAATTCAGCAAGTCTAAAAAGAATATTTTCTTGTTTTAGAAGGAGCATTATCATTTTCCCTCAAAAGTGAAATTACCTGCTATCTCATTATAAGTTAGGTGTCTCTGGAAGTTATGCAAATGTATTCCTCATTTACAGAAGGGAATTTACAGTATAAAACCAGACCTTACAACTGCTTTCTTTCAAGAGTCTGAATCAAAAGTCTGGGCACCAAAATTTGCACTTGATCTCCACAAATCAGAATTACATCTGTCTCCGACCTTTGCTAGTTGCCAGCAGGGTAACTTACTTGAGGTCTGACAGTTGCATTAACTCAACTTCTGAATCTTCATGATGTCTCTCCACTGCAGTTTGTCATTTCTGCATAGCTCTGATATCCCCTGAGGAATGTCAAAATCCAGTGGACCTAAAAGAGACAGTCATGAATACACATATGACGTTTTTCTGAACATAGATTTAAAGTTCTGAAGAAAAATTCTAACCCAACAGCTTCTGGCCAGGGAGAACAGGGAATATTAGAAGTAATTATTATATTTTATTTGTTTAAATCAAAGTTTTTTAAGAAGAAGAAAGATGCAGAAAATTCTGTTCTCCAATAGAATTAGTAAATATGACATCAATAGAGGCCAACAGAAGGAGAGACATACAGACATCGAGGTAAAAGAATGAAGAAACAAACTCCTAGGCACGTTTTGAAGTACTTATATTTTTAAGAGATATTTCCCAGCCATCCTACAAGATATATGACTGACCAACTTTAATTTTGACTGCTGATCAGTGCAGTGGCATGTCCAGTTTTACAAAACAATTAGGAAATAGTCCTAAGTCAAATGCACTAGCATGAATGATGACATATAAAGCCGGTTAATATATTAATTATTACAGTGCCTTAGACTGTGAAACTTTACATAGAGTTAATTATCACCATGTTAATTAGTGGTGTAATGATAAATAGAGACTGGGTAATTTCATCTGTTCAGTGCATTTGAGAAGTTAGGTATTCATTATAGTGCTAAAATTAGGAGTGAATAACCTCAATTTTCCCACAGTTCCTGACATCCACACTACTGAGGTTAGCGACTGCTCTGCACTGTGGATGCAAACAAGCTGTTCATTAACAGAAATTAGCTCTGTCTCTGTTCCATTTTGTCTTAAGGTGTCTGAGAATAGTGCCACTATTTTCTGTCATTTCTGTACACAGGAAGAATTTTTTCTTTGCCTAAACATTTGAGAAAAACAAAGTGGAGTCTTCACAGTTTCTTGACCCCCTTCAGTCTTTGATGCATACAAACCATCAGACCTAGGAAAAAATAGCAACCTGAATCTGAAAATGCCTTATATTCAGTAGCCATGGGCCTGCTGCTCTAATCATTGTTTTCAGTGCCCAAGATCCAGTTTACAAAATCAGCTTCAGCAGATTACAGGCAGTAGAGCCCCAGTAATGAGAAGGTAAAGCAACATTTCATGGCAACCCAATGATAAATCTGACCACATATTTGTGCACTGTTGAACACCATGCTTGATGTTTAGCAAGGCCAGACCAAGATTTATGTGCCAGCAATCTGATAAAGGGTAAAGGCTACAATTGATGGGGTTGGGAGGGAGGTAAAGGTAAGAGTCCCACTGGGAGTGAGTGCCTTGAGTGTCATAAAGGAAGGGATAATCTGAAAAAAGGTTTGTTCTCTGAACTATTTTAATTTGTGACAGGGCTAGTGGTCGGGGATGAGAATGTGTCCACACGCAGGGTAAGTGCTAGGGCCAGGAAGCAGCTCATCTGCTCCCCTGCAAGTGCAGCTCTCCCTCAGCCCTTGCTCAGGTTCTCTGCTCTATCTAGAATCTCCGTATTTTCTCAGATTATTTAATTCCCGTGCTTTGTACCTTGTGTCACAGCCACTGTTTTGTACGTGTATACTGTGTTTAGTACGTAACTAATTTTTGGTGACTGAATGCAAAAATAAATGCAGGGATGAACATGTTGCATAAGCTTCTCCTCAGAAAAGACTTTTTCAGCATGTCAGCTGCTTCCTCTCTTATTGTTTTTTATCATATATTTTATAAACTCTCATGCATTTCCACATTGGCTTACATATCAGAGTTCCACTCTGGGGAGACTTTTGTGGAACTTTTTATGAATAACAAACACTAACTTAGCTGTTGTGTCTACTTTTACATATAACTCTGATTTGTTTATCGTTAGGCAGATTCTAGTCCTTTGTGTATTTTATTGCTTAATTTTGTTTCACACCTGAGACATTTTGAGAGTCTTTAAAGCGCAAATGTTCTGCATGATCCCCTCTGTTACAAACCGGTTTTAGCCCAGAAAAGCCAAGAATGCTAAGAGTCTGAGTATAAACTGGAAAGAACTTCTAAGATTCAAAAATGTCCCCAAACAAGATTAAAATCAAACGAGATTAGATGTTGTTGCCAAAAAATTGATGTATTTTATTTAATAGTGAAAGAGGCAGAGAGAAGGAAAAGGAAAAGAAAGAGATAGGGAAAGAAGTGTGCATGAAGGGATTGGGGGTGACAGGAAGAGGTGACAAGGGTTAGATGGAAGCATATCACCCATCCGAGGCTCCTGATGGCTCGTTGCTCTCCTCCATTTGGTCTTCTGNCTGCAGATAAAGCCACAGGCTTTTCCAACACACCCAAGGCCTCTTCTCCTCCCTCCCCACTTCATGCCAGCAGCTGATAGCTCAGGGCTGTGGTGTCCCACCTTGGGAGGTGTTGTGTGTCCTTTTGAAAGTCCCCTGGTTCTGTGTTGTTATCTTATCTTCATCAGCAGGCAGCTGGGGCTTCTGTCCATGCAGGGTGTGGTGCTCTTCTTTGCAGCTTTTTTGTAACACCGTTCCAAAAAGCAGGGAAAATGTTTAACTCATAAAACTATAATATTTCTGTCTCTGACACCCTCCCAGGATGACTTATTACAGTGAAAGTTTTCAGTCATAACCAACACTTTAGAAGGCAGATTTTGTTATAATTTCATTGCAGTCCCTTAAATGGTTATGCAGCTGATAATTGATTATTGTCAACAGGTCATTTCCTTCAATAGATTTGAGTTTATGGCATATAAAATCAAACACCGTGTTTCGTTTGTTTTTCTGCCTGACTGATGTTCCCCATGCAGCTTGAATACATGCACCTGCATGGTGGTGCTTAAGCCTTTTCTTGGCAACTGAAATATTTTATATATATGACTTGCAAAGACTTCGCTAGGAATATTTCAGCATTACTTTAAGAATAAGGAAAAAGTAACTCTAGGAATGGTAGGGGCAGTGAGGAGAATTTTTTTGTTAAATGGCCTGAGATTAATATGAACTTCAAGTGGCAGTAGGAAAATCCCGTGTGACAATACTGAATTGGGGGATACAATTCCCTTGAAGGCAGAAAGACCCTACAGAGAGACCTAAACAAATCAGAGGACTGGACAATCACCAGTCATATTAAGTTTAACAAAGACAAGTACTGGGTTCTGCATCTGGGATGGGGCAACCCCGGATGTACAGACAGACTGGAGAATGAAATGCTGGAAAGCAGTGCTGTGTAAAAGGACCTGGGGGGTCCTTGTCAATGGAACATTGGATATGATCCCACAGTGCCCTGGCAACCAGGAGGGCTAAGTGTGTCCCTGGGGGCATCAGACACAGCTTCACCAGCCGGGCAAGGGAGGGATTGTCCTGCTCTGCTCTGCACTGGGGCAGCCTCACTTCGGGTGCTGGGGGCAGCTCTGGGTGCCACAATATAAAAAAGTCATTATGCCATTAGAGAGACTTCAAAGAACACTGAAGATGAAGGATCTGGAGGGGAAGCCATGTGAGGAACAGCTGGGGTCATGTGGCTTGTCCAGCCCAGAGAACAGGAGATTGAGGGGAGACCTTACAGTGGTCTGCACCTTCCTCATGAGGGGAAGGAGAAGATCAGGTCTTCTCTGTGGTGACCAGTGGGACAACCCAACAAAACAGCATGGAGCTGTGTTGGGGGAGGTTTAGTCTGGCTATTAGGAAAAGCTTCCTCACCCAGATGGTGGCTGGGCACTAGAAGAGGCTCCTCTGTTCACAACACCAAGTCTGGCAGAGTTCAAGAAGAGTTTGGACAATGCTCTCAAGCACATGGTGTGACTCTTGGGGTATCTTGTGACATGCCATGATGTAGACTTCAGTGATCCTGGTGGGTCCCTTCCAACTCAGGATATTCAGGGATTCCATGGTTATACAGGATAGTTTCATCTGAGCTGACAATCACAAAAGAAAGAAATCGATGGTATCACTTAAATATTCTCAACTGAGTTCTTGTGCATTTCTCAAATTTAGGAAGTTTTATATGCCTTCACCTTCAAAGAAGCAGAGAAAAACAAAGCAAGGAGCACTGAAGCCGACAATGGTTTTGTCAGATGACTGTTTCGTGGGGAGCATTCTCACCTCCTCCATGTCCCACTCAAACCACCTTTCAGCCCAGCTGTACTAAGTGGAATTCTGTGGGAACAGGTTGTACCTTTACATGAAAAGGGGTACATAACTATTTCCTCAAGGGTTATGAGAAGTAAACACCTTGCTCATTGTCTAAACTCAAGGATGGGGTTGCCTTGATATTTATGCAATAGTAATGAAATGAGCAGTTTATATCTTTTGAGAAATAGTTTTACAACTTCACCTCTCTGTACATCTTTTTATATCAATTTATTGAAGTATATACATTAAAATGCACATCCAATGAAGTTTTTCATATATCATATAAACATAATAAACTTTTCTTTTAAAATATGATAAAACTTTTTTTTAAACACTGGGTCCTCACATTGAGACAGGAGAGCTTAATGCTTAATGAGCTTAAGCTTATCATCTTTTTATGTCTCCTCTCCAGCACTGTGCTCAGTTTTTCATGTTCAGTGCTCTTTTTGTGGTCTGAATGAATAAAACATTCCCTGCATTGGAGGACAAGGCTCCTGGATTAGTCTTATAGCTGAACTAGCTTGAATACATTGGTAACAGAGTCAGTCACTCTTGTTTCTATAACTGGTAGCATGGCAGAACTCTGATGGAAGATAAAAATATTACTGAAAGATATGAAAAATGAAAGACAGAACAAAAAAGTCCACATTTGGTCTAAGCACATAAACTTGAATTTTTTTGTGAGATGCACATAACCAGGACATTAATGGAAACTATTTGGAAGAATGGACTCTAGGACCAAATAGCTGAGAAAGTAATTTTTCTAGAAATCGCTGCTGTAATAGAGTTCACCTGTTGGGATAGAAGAGATATATGTATGTGAGTTGAGCAATGGATGCTTTTCTGAAGCCTTTGGAGGGGGCTCCATAGCGTTGAATATTCAAAATAGTGGTCCACGTTATCTGTATTCTGAACAGTGCACAAGTGTGGCAATTTGAAATTACATCAGGCCAAGTACACTGTATTTTACCACAAGATTTTAAGGTGTGATGCAGATTGCTTTAATCAAATCTTTTCTGACTTTTTACTTCCTGTTTTTAATCGCCATAAAATTGTAGAGAAAGAGGAAGTTAAAAGGATTTGTAAAAAACCCAAAGTAGGTTTTGTTTCAGACAGCAATGAGGAAAAAAAGAAACTGTTCTGATAATGTAAAGGAGGCATTGAACGTTTGTTACTTTGCAGTACAGTATTATTGTGTGGAAGACTCTGAGAATGACTGCCAGGGAGCCTAAAAGCTGAAATAGCTGTTAAAGAACAGTGACATTGCTAATGACTCAAGATATTACACACCAGGAAGTAAGTTCGGACAGGATCAGGTGCAAAAATGAACCAGAAGAAATGTTTAAGGAATGGAGATGATTTTGTTAGAGGAGTCCAAGGGAGCCAGGCTTGGGCAGCTGAGCTCAGTGCTGGCAGAAGAGATAAGTCAGCTCTCCAAGGATGCTTGTGAAAAGAAAGCAACAGAGAAGGAAAAAATCTAGTTCTGAACCACTGTACAGTGTTGGCATGCAACCAAAAGTGTGCAAACCACCCACGAATAAGGCACAGCTGTGAGTCAGTGAGGCTGTGAATTACCCAACCGCTTTTGCTCTTTAGGGTTTCTATCATAAAGCAAGAGCAGGGAACGGGTCTAATCCTCCCATCCAGTTCCTTACTTCTGTGCATATTTGCTAGCATTTAGTAACGAACACCCTGTCCTCTATCCTACTTTTTTTTTAGTATATTGACACCATTAAATGTCACGATGTGGGCAATTAAGCCCTTTCTCCAGATTTACATCACAGTCCACAGCAGATAATAAGAATACAAAGACAATAGTTGTTCTGCTGTAATACCAACATTAAGTCATTGCAATCCTGAAAGATCCAAGGAGGAACTATGCTCCATTGCATATATCAGGAGACAGGGTGGTTTAGCTCATCACTAGACTGAAGTTACAGGCAAAATTCTAAACGCTGTCCCACAGTTTAAAAAACCAGAGTAGATATACATGAGACTGGCCCACTGCCTAGACTACCAAAGAACTAAGAAATATAATTCAATGCTTTTTTTACACCATTAGTCTCAACAATAAATCTGCAGGATATTTTGTTATTAGAAGTAATATATTTCAGATAGATATTCAGAAAACATTTAAGGTTTTCATTATGTGTGTACAAGAAGCTGGGTGCTTTTGTCAACAGTGATAAGTCAAACAGCTTACAGTGAAGCAGCGTGGTAACAACACAGAGCTGTACAAAGCATTTTGCTGCATGGAAATTGTAACACTTCATAAGCAAAAAATAATGGGACTATTTAGAAGAAAAACACTCAAATCCTGGATTGACAAGGCAGCACAAAGGGAAAAATAAAATGGTATTGAAGTAGCAGATAGTGTGGTAAATGAAGCTCTGTTTCCTGAAGAGAAACTCCGTGTGCGGTGTGTGGGTGTGGTTGTGGGTACGGGTGTGGGTATGGATGTGGGTGTGCTCATCAATTTCTGAGTGATAGAATTTTCAAATGTCCATCACTGTGTCTTGCAAAATAAGTTAAATATATTAGTTTGTTCTGAATTTCCGGGCTTAATTGTCTTAGAACAGGGGAAAAATACCATCCAAGGGTGCCCATTCTCCTACAAAAAATAAAAACCCCAACATATACCACTTCCTGCATGATAAATACAAATCTAACAAGACATCCTTAAAAAATACCTGTTTATCAGAATATATCATTGATGTTATTACTTATAAATGAAGCATTCATTGTTGTTTTTCTTCATGTCTTTCATCAATGTATTCATCGCTTCTGCAACTACTTGGAGTACAATATCTTTGGGACAGAAACTTGAGTTTCTTTATTAGGCTGCTGCCAAAGACATCAAGAGTCCAGCTGTGAAAAAGTTACACCGCACAAAACATACTGGTATCATTAATGTTCTTCTACATTTTAGGTAACTCATGTCTCCATCAAGCCCCCAGCTTTAATATAAAATGCATTCTCATAAATATTATTTTCTTTCCAGCATCTCAGAACAACCATTAATTATTTTAACTTAGCTCTTCCTACATTTTTCCCCACAACTGATAGCCTCACCAACCAGCATTAGAATCTTGAATGGAATGAAGCCAGTCACCTACATGTTTGGTAAAAGGAAAATTTGCTCTTCAGCTCATTAAAGAAATTTAGTTTGGATCTACACCAGAATGAGTATGATCAGAATTTAGCCTGATATACTTATTTCTCAAGGGTATTGTATATTTGGGGACAGGCTATTACAATGCAAAAACAACACAGACGATACCACTTGGTTTACTTGGCGTTTTCCCAGTTAGCATAAATTTTCATGCAGCAGTGGCCAGTTGGAATTGCTGATGCAAGAAGTGATAATTTCCTTGATGTGGGATGAATAGGACATGTTAAATTTAGCACCAAAGTAGAGAATGATTTAGAATCTGTTATAGAAGAAAATATTAAAATAAAGTTAAAAAAACCCTAGTTAATGAAGAATTAACTTGTCAGAGCTGTAACTGCCTATGAATCATGAAACGGGAATATGATCAATTAATACCAATTAATATCATATGTCATGAGTAGATGAGGCAATTGAAAAATAACATTGCTGCAAAGGCCTGTGGCAAGCTTAGAAAATAATCATCTTCCCTTTCTGATGTCTTTGCCCAGGTGTGTTTCACAGCTTTCTTCCTAATTTGACAGTGCTTGTCCTGAATGTCAAGTCACAATTCACACACACCCATTGCCTGAGTAGTTTGTTGGTTTATCTCTAAGTTTGTCTATATAAAGCTGAAGGAATGAGGATCAAATGATAGTTTCTGCCTGGAGATGTTGCTTTGCTCCCATGTCACCCAACCATCAACTCATCTTACCCTGGCACCACTGCTCTGCTTTGCACATATTTCATTTCTCCCTTTGAAACATTCATCTCTAACTCTACACAGTATGTCCTCTTAATTTTATTTTGTTTCTAATGCATGAGAGAGATAATTTGAGTTTCTATTTCCTACACCGGTATTTTTGGTCCTGCTGAGTGCTTTCCTGTTAATGGCAACCCATGGTTCAGAGTGACAGTAAGATCCTTGGCAAACACAACAAAAGTCAGCACATGCTTTACGCTGTCTGCATCTTCTGCTGATTGCAGGAGCTCCGCAAAACTCAGCCATGTTGTGGGACTTGCCTTTTCACTACCAAGAACCTGCATTCTTTTCCCTAACTCTGAATGCCCAAAGCTTCTTATAAAAGTAATATGTTCCTTCCTGAAATAATGAAATACAGCCATCCTTGTTCAGGGTGTTGAACAGTGTAAGCTTAGGGGTGTAGTGATTATAACCTTTATGGTTTTTAATCCTATATATGCTAATTTTTCCATGTTAATCTAAGTGCAGTTTATGGAGCTGTTCATACACAAACTGATCACAGAGCATGAAACAAATCTTTCTATACAAATAATCTGTATATAAGAAGTCTGCAGTTATTTTCTAGCTCTTCTGTGGCAAGGAGATGTAATTGTCTTCATTTTGAGAGTCTTCTGGATTGTCTTCAAACTCATCCAGTCAGAGGACCCCTTGACTTAGGAAAATTCTGGGTATAAACGATGCAAGGCAGTTTGACATCGGATGGCCATGTATATTTTTCATTAATTACCACTTGCAGTTGCAGATGCTTCCCTAGGGCAGTGGTCACAGCACCAAGCACAGAGTTCAAGAAGCTTTTGAAAAATGTTCTAAGGCACATGGAGTGACTCATGGGGTGTCTTGTGCAGGGCCAGGAGGTGGACTCAGTGATGGGTCTCTTCCAGCTCAGAGTATTCCATGAATCTATGAGGGGATGTGAAACAGCCTTTTAGGACAGTCCCTTCCCCAAACCCTTGGTTCTCAAAATAAAAGCAAATAGAAACCATATGACAGAGTATTTCAAGCTGCTATGTAATGATGGGGAAATGTTCCTCCAGTGATCTACTGTTTAAAACTGAATTCTCCAGCTAATTTTCATAGATCAGATAAACATTCTGCTCTTTGGCTTCCCCATCTGGAATAGCAGTGCATACCTTCCTCACTGGGGAACTATTCACTTTAATTAATCAACAATTGTAGATTGCTATATAGAGCGGAGCAAACAATCTGGAGTGAACAGTTTATTCAACGAATTCATCCTGCTTGCAGAAAATCCTCGAGCAGATGGTGTTGCTATCAACTGCAGAGGGAAAGAGCGAAATATCACCCCAGTCTGACTATTTCTCCTTTGTTTTATTTCACTTACATAATCTTTAGCCCCAGGGAAATATTTCTCAAGGATGAGGAACCTTTTCTTTACAACACTCTAAGAGCTGCCTCCAAATATCAAATGCCCATGGGACCACTGGATCTCCCTCTGCACAATTCCCAAGGAGGTGAGTGGAGGGGCCTTCCATATGCAGTTTGACTGATGGAAGACCACAGGGAACTGCTCCCAATTCAGGGAAAATTTTTACCATATCTGGAAAGCCTTTTTAACCATCTTGTCTTGGCTGAAGTCTTCTGATAATTGGATAGCCTTGCCTTGATATCCAGAACTAAAATATATATTTTCAGGGATAACAGAAAGATAGCAATCCAGAACAATTTTTACTCTGAAATATTAAAGAATTCCATCATGGAGTTTAACAGTCAAGTACCACAAAATTCACTGTTATTCCAGAGAACATCTGTGTTTTCTTATCGTAGGATTTATTTCAAAGCGCAGTGCCTCATTTTATTTTACTTTATTTTTTCATCTGCATTCCCCTGAAGACTAAACTAAGGTTACATTAATTTTCAGAAAGATATTTTATAAAATACAATGTTGTGCTATCCACTGCAGAGCAGCCAACATAGCTAATAATGACTGTATATAAGGATTATATCTTGAGCTGCAATGAATAGTCCTGCAAGGACTCACTCACACAGTATTTGACAGCTAATGGTCAGTGTGATGATGTGGACTGTTACTCAATCTCTAGTCACACACAGAAAGTAGACAAAAGGTTATGTTAAAACTGGACATTATAAAGGATTTTGCTGCTGAGTCAGAACTTAAATAGCTTTAGTTTTCTAAGTTCCAAGCTTAATTGCCTTTCTGTACCTTTTTTTTTTTCTGTTTACCGTTTTAGAAGCACCTAAAACCCACAGAAGTCCTTATGCTTGATATATGAAGCCTGGGAGACTGCTGCTTTTAGGCCCTGGTTTTTCTTCAGAAGCAAAGAACTCTAAATGTCTGATCCCAAACTTTTTCCAAAGTAAATCCTGAGCCTCTTTGCGTGTCAGCTCCTGATAATAAAGTAGAAATATCCTTTACTGTTTCTACTTGACTGGAAGTTACATTAGAGATCATGACACGCTTAGTGCCTATGGTGATACATGTTACATTGAGATATAATTGAGATTCAGAGTGAATATTCCTAAACAAATGGCAAGGCAAAAATTCTTATTTGGATTGCAGATGGGAGAAAGAGTTAGTTAAGGACAGGTCAGTGAAAAATAAGACTTGGAAATGTATTTGGACCTGAAGTTCTTCCTCACAAGCCATCTGTAAAGGAAAGGTTCATTAATAATAAACATAATTAGCAATTATGAGTGAAAGTAAACGGATGTTTTGTTTCACAGATTGCTTGAAAATAAAGGCCTCATGGCCAAACACCACTGTTTATTTAAAGAAAGTTTAATGAAGGTACATATGGTGTCTTTCCTGGTAAATGCCACGTACTTTACTAGAGCTTTGTGTAGTGCAAGTATAGAAGGTACACTGATAAAAATTTTACTTATAACAGTAAGATGTCATGGAGCTGAGGCTTTTTAAAATTACTCATATTTTTATATTGAAAATTATACTATAGGAGGTCACAGATTTCCAAACTGAGGCCCTTTTCTGCAGAAATTCCCTGATTTCCGACAGCTTATGAATCCATTTGTTTTTTCTTTTGAATATGAATGACTTCCAAATGCAAAATATTATTGTCTACAAAATTGCAGGGATATTTTAAAATTTCAACAAGTATTTAAACTATGGTTTAATTAGGACTCCGTTGTAGAAGGCTTTAAAATGGGCCTTGATTTGTCCCTTAAAACTCCTGATGACGAGCATTTGATTAGTTTCATTGTAACAAAAGGAAACCTATTTTTTTATTGATTTTTGAAAGATTTAGCCTAACACCACTGTCTCTAGAAATAAAAAAAAATACAAGAGACTAGAACATCTTCGGTTTTCTGCATAATCATATCATAACAGACAAAGCAAAGATTAACTCCTTGTAAGAGTTAAGAGTCTCTTAGAAGAAGTTAAGAAGTTAAGAAGGTAGAAGTTAAGAGTCTACCACCTTGTCCCCATTTTGGCCAGGACAGGGTTTATTCTTTTATGGTAGCCGGGAAGTGTTTCAGCATTTTCCCTCTCACACTGCTGGCAATGGTGGCAAGTATGCCAGACCCAGAGGTAAAAGCTGATTTAACAGGAATCCCTGCACAATATCCTGCTGTTCATTCCTGTCCATGAGAAACAGAGAAAACAATCTTTAATTGAGCCGTCTAGCATGACCCATAGGAGATGAACCCCTGCTCTCTTGAAGGAAAAGTCATGACTCTATCCTGCAGCTGGAAGCACTCATCAAGGAGATTTTTCACCAAGGTGCACTTTATTTTCTTTTCCTCTCCTTGAGCCTCTTTATTTATCCCTGTTTTTCACCACAGAATTTGACAAGCTATGTCTTTCATCCTAATTTAATCTTAGGCCATTTTTTCTCCATTTTCAAAAACCCTCAGAAAAAAAATTTCTGCATTACAATGGAAAAAGCTAAAAAGAAAGGTAATTGAGGTAGGTACCTGCTAATGAAGTGGGCATTTTTTAAATTGCTAAATATACAAATGCCAAGTAGACAACGTCTCTTTATATATCTTAATTAAGATAATTGCATTCCAGATGTTAAAAGAAAAGGCTCAAAGCAAATTTCTGGGTTTGGAAACATGAATAACATTTAAATTTTGTTTAAATCCTTGATTTAGTCATATTTACATAACCAAATTCAAGTTCAGAAACCCAGCTGTTAGCCTTTGACCTTTTTAAAGTTACTGTTATTCTATATAATAGGCCACAACTTTCCAAACTGAGGCCCTTTTCTGCAGAAACTTCCTAGATTCTGACTGACTCTGAATCCATTGAAATGGTTTCTTCTTGTGAACATAAATCACTTGCAAAGGCAAAATATTATTTTCTACAAAATTACAGAGTTATTTTAAAATTTCAATATGCCCTTAAACTACGCTAGATTTCAGACTATGGATACAGAAAGCCTCACTTCACACACTTTCAGGAATTGAAAATGGAACTTAGCAAGCAAGCTTGGCAACTGAACCTTGCAAACTATTTGCCTGCAGTCTAGAAGTCATCTTTTGCTTTCATTTTGAATTTTGCCTTTTGAAATAATATGGAATATTCTTCTTTCAGGTGAGAATTAATAAGGCTATGTAAGACATCTATCTGTGGGTTTCATGGGTACATAAATAAGAATGAAGAAAGCACATTTTACAAGCTTGTTCTATGATGAGATTGTGTGTCAAATGAGAAGACATTCAGTGCTTTAATTTTGAATATGATTTTGTCTGGATTTTGTGAATCATGGTTTGGTTTTTGAATGATGGTTAAAAGGGCTGAGAAGGGAGAAGGGAAATAGCAGACAGAGAGTAATTTTCTCATGATTAGATTTTCAAACACCAGCATAAAAGCCCATAGTGATCCATGAAGAGTTATTGTCGTGGGAAATTATTTACCCTGGAAGTTTTGCAGTTTTAGGCATTCAGCAAGAAACAAGCTAGGGAAAAACCTTTAAGGCGTGAATAAGATTGGTAGGGAAAAAATGTTTATCAGCAATCTACTTTGTCTTGAGATTTGAGGGAAAAGGAGCTATTGTTCAAACAATGCCCAGAAATTTTGTTGGAATTTCAGTTCTGTTCACTTTGATAAACATTTCCCAGTCCTCAGTGTGGCCACAGCTCAGTTTCTCAGGCAAGGTAATCAGGCTCAGTTTTACTAACATACAGTGCTAGAACTTTAATTAAAAGGAGATTATAGAATATATTCTGACAGATTTCAATGCGCTTACCAGGAGGAGACAAAAGTATATCTGCATTGCTAACAGGCAACTGGTGTGGGGCACTGGTGCTGCCAAGGAGTTCCTGCTGGCATCATGCTTTCTATAAACAAGTTTATTATTTAAAGATGTATCAGAGAAGAAAAAACTTATCCCTGGAGGGAAGTAGGACTTTGCCTTCTGTCTCATCAGGGCTGCTAGGGAGAATGCCAGCCTGTCCTCTTCCATGACAAAGAGGGAAAAGTCCATTACAGCCTAAAAAACTACCTAAACCAATAAAGTTTACATTTTTCTTAGATGTGTTTGTCTTACTCAGGCAGATTAACAGAGTGGAAATATATTCTTTCTTCATAAATAGTGTCTTTCAAGTGCCCAGTCCAATTTAAACTTTGATGTTTTCTTTCTGATTCTGCTGCTTGTAACTCAAAAGATAAATACAGTCATGCAGTACCCAAAGAAGCGTCAAGCCCATATTGAAGGGTGTGTTGAGTGCTACTCTCAGAACATCATTAAAAGCTCCCTTCTTTACAAATTGTCTCAGTTTATTTTCTGAGGGAATAATAGCTGCAATAAAGGAAGTGGTATGGAAACCAGTGTTAGCAGAACCATACTTTTGTTCTTATCTGATATATAGGCGCTCTCACAATAACAGCTCCCCTCTGTGTTTAACCCCATCCATTTTATATTAATAGGATTTGCACAGACGTTATTTGGAAATAGGAATGTAGGCAAGTTTTACTTCGCTTTCTAGCCATGCCCATACACCTAAACATAATGTACATGGAAAGACAGTGATTATTTAGATTCGTGTCTGTGCTACAAAAATGCATGGATCTCAAAGTCTTCCCAAATCCCCATCTGCTGAGACCTTGCAGCAAATACCAAGGGATTTTCAGGCATCTGAACAAAAACATTTGGAAGGTCCATGTTACATTGCAAGGATCAGTAGCATATGCTAAACATCATTAGCATACATGAAGAAAGCACCCCTGAAAAGTGACAGAACACATAAATGTAGATAAAGGAGAGGTCAGTTAATTTTTAGTTAGGCAGCAGTGTATATTGGAGAAATTATGTTAAAAACAACAAAATTAACACCAAAGTCATGTCTCAAATTTCTATTTGCAAGCTGGTTTTTTTTTAATTTTTTCTGATATTTCTTGCTAAACAATAATTTATGCCGCACACATAAAAAACATATTTCTCTCTCTGTACTGCATACACTTAAAACTGTTTTCTATTGTATTATTTGTCACATAAATGTTTATATGTGGCTTCTGTGCCGGTCCCAAGGGTCAGTTCAGCCAGCATAAGCTCGGCTACACTTCAGTCGTAAGGAGGTATAGTAGGAGCACGATCTGGTTAGCACCATCCTTCCTACACTTCTTGCAAGGAATTCTCCCTTGCTCCCGCCAGGAAATTCAATGCAAGACCTTTAAAAGAATAGCAAATAAAATGCTTCCTTTGGCAGTTTGTGACTGTGCCTGCCGTGGTTCTAATGTGAGTAACAGACAATACAAATTTCATGCCAGTACAGGGAATTTATGGCCTTGCAGTGCATCACAGTGAATTCAGAGAGAAGGAATCTGAAGAAGATTCTTTCCAACACTTTTTAAGCAGAAGCCCATGTGTAGCATCACAGCCAGCTCTAACAGGCTCAGTTTAAAACAGAAATATATTTGCATTACTGACTGTGACATGTCTGTCACTTGCCAGGTGTGATGCTGGAAGTCTTGTCTCCCTGGTTCTTCCATTTCTGTGCCTTTAAAAAACAGCTTACACTCACCAAATAAATAAATAAATTTAAATCCCTCAAGAGGTCTTGCACAGATTGAGAGACAGATGCATTAATGTTTTGGTAAGAAGTAGATGAAACTAATGTATACCTGATTGCTAACAGCACACTGGGAAATTGAAATGAGTGATCTGTGCAGAGGTGAGAGGCTGATGATACAAACAGCTAAATTGCAGAGAGATTAAGCAGTTTGAGTATCAGTGAGCACTGAATATCTGAAAGACTGCACAGAGATTAGGACCACATAGTGAAGTGGCATAAGGGAGGCAGAAATAAGGCCAGAAAAGGCACCTCAGGGATACACTCTGGCCCTGTCCCCAGTTGCACATAGTAAAAGGATGCTGACTTCCCCTCCAGTACAAGGATGGTGTCTCTGTGAGGACCAGTAAATGTATTTATGGGGAACATTTAGAGTTTTCTCACTGGATCAGTTACAAACGGGATTCTGTCTCTTACTGGCACTGGTGTTTATGAGCAGCACAAATTAATCAGCTTAATGTCTAGGGATGCCAACTAACTTTTGGACCAAACCCCAATGAAGTCAGCACCACATCCACTGAAGTAAAAGCCAAAATTGCCATTGATTTCAGTGGTGACAGGTGTTTCTCATAGCAGGCATCTCTGCGCTGCAGTGGGACCATGCTGAAATCCCTGCGCCAAGGAAAATGTCTCCTTATGTCCTCCATTCCCTTTGCATGGAAGTGAAAGACATGGGAGAACATCCATTCACTTGATTGATAAAGGAGGTTCTACAGTACAGACTCCAAAAACTAAAGCCAGGCAACAAAAGGTGTTACCTGGATGAGTGAAAAGCCTCCAGAGCTCAGCAGGACCCATGTCCTGTATTCAACAGAAACTGCGGCCAAACAAATGACAATAAACATTCACCCTCGTGGAGATTGTGGAGTCATGGGCTGGAGAAAACTCAGGAAGCACTTGAATTCTTTCAAGCTTGTCAAATGTTTGGAAGAGACACCAACAAATCCAACAAAAATCTCTTCTAACTTACGTACACCTTCAACCTCATCAGAAAAAGCAAAGGAAAGCCTGCATTATTCTGTAACATAGTAGCAAAATTGTTGCCAAAAACAACAAATGGAATTTTAAAAAAAGGAAACTTTAATTAAAAAAAAAAAAAAATCTTCATTTTCAAAGTTATATGTTTTTTGATTGGATTTTTGTCCTGGTTTTGATACGACTACCTTCTTTGAAATTTGCCCTTTTCTTAAAATAGCTTCAAATACTTCAATTTTTTCCTGTGAAAGGAAATTTTACTGGGGCAAAAAAACCAGGTATTACTCTAGAGAGAGATAAAGAACTTACAGCAATTCGTAGAACAGCAAAAATGAAGGGAATATAGTGGTACTGACTTGTACAGCAAATGTGGATAAAAATAAGGAACAGACAATAGAAAAATCAAGGCAGTATGAAAATCTATTAATGAAGTATTGTCATATAACATTATGAAATTAGAATAATTTTGTTTATGTTTACCACTGCAGTAAAAAGAAGAAAAAAATAAAGAAAATTCTGAAGATAAAAAATGTTGAATTTTGCCTTTTGAAGAATCTCAGGAAGACATACACAAAACACTCTATCCCCCTTGCCATTAAGGATGTGTGACTTCTAAAATTTAATTCATTTTTTTATTTTGGAATACGTCTTAATCAGATGAAGCTGTTCTGCTTTACTTGAGAGCTGAGGAGAGGCCTGGGCCTCCCTGGTGGATGCTCAGACTAGGGAATAGTTCTCATTTCTGTCAGACTCTCCAAATATTTGAACAGCTTGAGCAAGAGTAACAGAGGGATGAACCCCAGAATAGTAACTATCTTTGAGTAGTCATTGCAGTTGGGCAGTTCTTTGGGCGTTCACTTAGGATGTACAAGACCTGGGTGTTCAGGTCACCAGTCATGCAGCAAGGTGAGAAAGGAAGCTGCCTTCCCCACCAATGAACTTTATCTCTCTTTAAGTTCATGACAGTCTGAAGACCCAGAGTGGTACCTAAACATTGAATTTAGTGAATTTAACCCTACAAGGTATTCAGGAATATCCAATCTGCGTGACAGGATACCCTGGTCAAGATTTAAAAAAATAAATCATATGTTGAAGCTGTTATTTAACCTATGATCCTTGTATTCTCTCTCTCTCACACACATACACGTAATGTGAAAATACATCCTTCAGAAACTAGCAGAATGTAGTAGTAGAGAGTATAGTTATAATATTTAAGTGTACATTTATTCACAAAATTATGCCTATAGAATATAGAATATAATTCTGTAGAATTATTTAAAGGAGAAAAAAAGCTGTACCTATTTCAGGGGAAAGGGGGAACTTTGAGGCACTGATTCATTAAAGCAATAATTTTTCATAATTCTGAAAAGTCTTTTTGAGATGAATTCAGAGAATCTTTTTTGAAGGTGGAGGAGTTGCTCTGTTCATATTCTTACCCATTCAAAAAATTGTGTGAAGTTTTCATAATTTTATTATTCATCTTTTGCAATTACAGGTTTTCTTAATGCTCCAGCTGCTGAAGCCATTATAAGAAAATATGACTTTCATAAAGCTGTAAGCTTTGTGCTTTGTGGCTTTGCTGGAAAGAACAGAAAATTTGTCCAAGGAGTGTAACATAGAGAGATTCTTTTTTTCTTTTTTCTTTTTAGCTGTTTTTTTAGTGACTTCAAGTAATGGCTTTGTAATGCAAGGTAGTAGGTGCCATAAGAGAAGCATCACATAGATATTTCATAAAATGACAATCCAAAACACACTGAGGCAGATCACGCAGGTAAAAGTCAATTCAAATTCAAATTAAATTCTTATAAGGCCAAGCAATCATGCAGCTGTTTAGTGTCCATCATGTGGCCGTTTCTTTTGACGATTGACTCTTTATCCTTGATCTCATCCCTTCTAATCCAGGTCAGTTTAACCACTACAATGTTTCACATCCCTGGTTCTTCTAAAAAAAAAATATTTGATGTAACACTGCAGAAATTGCAGCTAACTCAGTTGTAACAAGTTAAATGCCATGCCCGAGTGCCTATGCTGGTTACACAGTAATTCAGAGGTCTTCTCTGTGCGAGCAGAGCACAAACTTTCTGCTGATAGAGCTTTAGGCACCTGATGGAGACACTTTATCTTCTGACCACTAATAGATTTGAAGATCCGATGGGTTCCAGCACACCACTTAAAATCCCCTGCAGCATCCTGCTTCTGTCAGAGGCTTGCAGGCCCTGCCAGCAGCCAGATTTCCTCAGCTCTCCTTCCATCAGCCACAGGACTTCCCTGCTGGAATTTACTGCGCTTCCAAGCAATAACAGAAGTGTGGCAGGGTATAATTTCATTAGCTGCTGAACAGATTTCAGGATGATCCTTCACACATTCTGTTAATGCAAGTTAAATATAAGAAAACTTCAACGACACAAAACACCTGATGGGGATTACAGCCTTCTCAATGAGCTTTTAGGATGTAACCATATCTATTCCGTTTTACATTACATGTGTATAAAAACTATTGTCCTTTAAAAATGTATTTCTATTGAGGCTAAGAAGATCCTCATCTTGCATCTTCCTCATTCTGGGATAAGAATTAAAAGGGATCACACATGGTTGCAAGTGATTTTCTGCTAAATATTGCATAATGCTGTCACACTGAATATTGTGGCTGTGTATTATGGTCAAATCAATGGTATGCAACAGAGCTTTGTTTCAGGATGATGCTGCTGGGAACTGTAGAAAACAGTGGTGTATTTTAATGAGAGATCCTAGGTTGTTACTTTTAACACTTACACATCAAAGTAGCTGAATGAAATAAGTAGGACCATATTTTGGTATCTCACTTCAAATGCGAGAGTCAAAAAGGTGTCCTGGATGGGAAGGCTGGATGCAGAGTGAGTTAGAGTAGTGCATTACAGGACTTTTCCTTGGATTGTAAAAGCCATCACCCCTGTCACTGCTGAGGCATAATCAGCAGAATTCTCATTAAGATTGGCACTAAATCCATTGTTTCATTTAGGCTACAATAGTATGACCTCTCACATATGCAAAGATCTGCATGATCACTTCATTGATCTGTCTACCTATTTGTTTCTCATTCAGCTTTGACTGAAATCTGTTAAACCTACATTGATTGCAATGACAGCTGATGCCGCAGAGCTTTATAAAAAGACAAGGAGACAGATGAAAAGCCAAAGCAGATGAACCCCATAATTTCCCACACCCATGTAGCCTTCCCAAGCTTCATTGCAGAAGCTTCTAGACATACATGCATTCACACACAGGCTTGCAATAACAGTGACCCTGAAAATCATGCCATTATCTTACCTCGGGAATTAAAACCACCTAAAGCACACAACTGAAGGGAACTGTTGTTGATATACCCACTGCTTCACATGTAGAAAGAAATTAGTGTACCATGACAATCCCACACTGGAATGTAATTTTTGTAAGTATTTTTAAATTTGGGGGGGAACACCTGGGAAACATTAAAGGGTCTAAATCACAAAGGAAAGTGAAATGAATGCACATTTAACATTAGTAACTACCAAACCAAAATGGCTACTTGTACATCTCTAGAACCAAAGGATAGTTCCCCATCATCCAGAGCAGTCATTTAAAAAAAGGGAGAAGGAGCAGGTTGGGTGTGCAGTGAAAACTGAGAAAGATCCCTCAAACACCTCAGCAAATAAAGAGTTCCAGGTAAGGAGATTCTTCCTTTGTTTAATGAAGGTAAGTTGGAATAATGTTTACTTCTAGTGGAATAATGTTTAGTTCTAGTACTCTATTTTACAGAACTAAAAAAAAAAAAAAAAACCAAAAAAAAGAGCCATGGGCTGCTTTAGCTGTCAGTTAGTCACAGAATTTAGCTACTCTAGATTTATTCCCTCATATTAAATCCTGGTTTTCATCCATCTATTCCTCTGTAACACCACCAGAGGTATTATGCCATGCCTGCAGCAAAGTAACACGCCTGCTTTGACATCAGGCTGTGCTAGATGTGTGCAGTATTGAACGGAGGCTTGTTCCAGCTGTACACTCTTTTTTTGTTGAAAAATACTTGCCTAAGTATTTCCCATTTAGGTCTACTTTCCATGGACAAGTTTCAAACACCACGAGGTGAGGAGCCAGGATCATCCCTCTGAACCTTTTTCATGTACATTAGCATATCAGTGTGCAGACACTGAGCGCTGCCATCTGGAAGGATTAGACTCTTCTCAAAGCAGACTTCCCTCTAACATATTTATACAAGATATGCACAACAAGTGGGAATGCAAATCATTGCTCTTAGCTTGCTTTATTTCAGTCTTTGCAAGTGCTGGAAAGTTGTCAGTCTCATAATTGAAATATTTTTAGTGTTAGTTATACAAAACATATTTTGTGTTTTGGCTCTCCAGGATTGCATGAAGTATCATCAACTTGATGGGGTATTATTCAGCCAGAATGCAGTTACAGTGTTTGCTCTTAACTTTCATGCCCACATGCTTTTCAGGGAAGAGACAAATGAAATGAGTATACATCAAGACATGGGGAGAAAAAATTAACTTATTGGAATTTCACCAAAAGTCTCACCACGGATATGAATTAGAGGAAAAAAAACCCACACTTATTATTCTGGAATTTATATTGTAGAGATCAAAGAATTTCAGTAAATAATATGGAAATGTTACTTGCAAATCATTTCTAGGTTTTATGATACAAGTAACTAAAATGCTTTGTAACAGATTAATAATAATGCTACAATGCTTGTCACAAATGTTTTAGTGGCATCTCTTCCAGCAAAATATGCTTGGTCAAATGAGTTAATGTTTTAACAGGACACAAATGTCAGATTTTACTAGCTCTTGTTTCACTGTCAGCCTTGCTCAGCACCAATACTCTACCCCGGCTAAGTACTCATAAACTGGACCTTTGTAACAGGATGATTCAACATGCAAGGATTTATGACAGTTTTCTACACATGAAATTTTTAATGGATCTTTAAAACTTTTTCACACCTGTTATTTTAAATCAGAAAGTCATGCTTTTCCCTCCATTTATTGTTGAGGTTAACATAAAAAATAATTTTGACAGAGGTTGTTGGAGACAATCAGATGATTTTGTACAGCCTTTCTTAGATAGCATTTGACAGCTTTTAACCTAAGCAGCTCATCTGCTGGTGGCACTCAGATATGCATGAACAGGGTTCTCTTCAGAAAACACACTGTAATGCAAATCTCTGGTTTAGGTTGTATGAGTTGTTGTACATGCCCAGAGGTTTCCTGACTTCTGTTGCCTATTTCGTGCCAAAAAGGTGTTAGAGATGCCAAAAGGGTGTTAAGAGACACGCATCTCCAAACTCAGTTTTTACCTGAGAGCTTTAAGGTTGGGGTTTTTTTGCTTTGTTAAGTTGGTTTTGGTTTTGTATTGTTAATTTAGGAGAGTGGATAACTTCATTCTGTTTTGTTGGGTCAGTGTAATCCTCTAACAGCTCTACCACCTGAGCATTGAAAAGTGCAATTTGGTCTCTCTTTCTCTCTCCCCCTCTCTATCTAACCCTTTCACAGATGCACGCACACACTTTTAACTATTTTATTAAAGCTCATAAGCACTTGCATTGACAGTTTTGGCAGAAGTGCACTGCTGGCAATCAGTCTGATAAGCAATGACTTGCGATTGCGGTAATGGCAGTGACGTGTGAAGGTAGTGACAGCTCTGGATTCTAAAGTGTTGATTGAAAATATGCATTTAAAAATTGCAAATTTCCAAAACAAGTGACAGTTGCTGCGTTTTATGTAATTGATACAGCACTGCTTATCATTAGAGCTGGTTAAACAGCAGGATTGTTAGTTCATTGGGATATTATTTTTCTCTAAGCTTCCCAGTAAATGACTCTTTCTTTAAGTTGGTGACATGGAGCATTTGTCCATTTTATTGCTAACAGCAACAGTAGGGTGCATTTTAAAAATTTACTGAAGCTTATCAGGGACAGACAGGGTGGTTTGAGAGACACAGCCTCTTTTGGAGGCCGGCAGGCTGAGCCCTCCCCTGCAAATTGTGCTTCTTGTTAGTGCCCAGCAGGATGATGGCCACAACACCCTGTTTCCTGCTCCTCACTTAAATCTCTTCTGCCTTATGTCTCTTCCTGAATCTCCTTGCCCTTTACGTTTTTCCATCAGTGTCGCTCAAAGCAGAAATTACATGTTATTGGAGCTACACACTCCTGCAAATATCTATGGACTATTATGTGTCTCCCTCAACCACCACAGCTTAAAACTCCTTCAGGTTCACAGTGAACTAAACTGGTGGCGCTCCACAATTCTGGCCCATGTAGATAGCCAAGGTACCAAATTGTGTCGGGCGTTTTGCTGTCTCCCTTATTTCTTTACTCCAGGTCATCCCTTCCCCCAGAGGCCTGTCATGTGCAGGCTGTGGAGACAGACCTGCCACTTGTGTGACTCTTGTGACATCAGAGACCTTCACGGATTGCACCTTGTACAGGTGTCAGAGATTTTCACACTCTGCCCTCCCCAGAAATGGGATTTGCTCCTTTCTACTCAGGTATCTGTCTAACCAATTTTTTTCCTGTATCAATGTTGAAATCAAGAGACATTGACAATCATTTCTGGCCATTGCATGATGTATGAAATCAGTTTTGGATCTGGAGATACCTTAAAGGGCACCTTTTAACCCAACTGGAAGGCGCTCAAAGCATCTGCTACACTCTACACATAAACTATGCTTTCTTATATTTCACTGTTTCAATTACAGGCACTAAGTGCTGGTTTTTGGGAGGGGCAGCCACTCCCATTTGCATTCTCACTCACAACCCTTCAGGTCTGGTGACATTGTGATTTCTTAGCCCCAGCAGAGTGCAGAGCCTCTCGTCCGTCAGCAGTAGCTGCCAGTATTGGAATCAGCACAGGTGTAGTGGTAGAAATGGAAGTTACAAGATGCCCTTTCTCTCCATCAAAATCCACAATCAGTGTGTCACTGACATGCTGTAGCTGGTTTCTCGTGGCCTGGCAGTGTCACAACCATTATTAGTGTGTTGATGAACAAGAGGTGCTCATGGGACTACTCTGACGAGTGGCTCCTCCTGCAAGTACCAATCAATCACTTCCCCTGATTTCTTTCAGGCTCCTTCAGCCTCGGCAGCACTTCTAGCACACAGGGAATATAAATTGTTGGAGATGATTTAGTGTGATAAAGAGAAATATTTGGTGAAATTTGGTGAAACATTCCCATGCACTTTCTGCAGCCACGTCAGAGGAAGTAATTGCACAGGAATATTCCCTTCTGTCCTGCACATGAGTTAAAGAAGAATGAAATGCTGAAGCTGAATGTGTGTCTGAGGTGTGTATCAATTTACCTTAGGAAAAGGAAGTAAAGATGTTTATAGTATTTCCCCACTGAGACCAGAATATCAAGAAACCTCAAAGTTAAGTTATATTCCTGGTATTCTACAGCCAGTTATTCTGTATTATACTATATGCTCATTTTTAGTAGTTATTGATTTTATTAACGATCCAGTGGTTCTCCCACTGTGGTCCAGGCTGATTTCCTGGCTTAAACCATGACAAGCTTCTTTTAGCTATGAGAGATTTTAAGCAGTGCCAGTCAGCATACCTATTTACATATTACGGTTTAAGTTAGCTGAATAGAATAAAGAGTACAAGATTAAATAACATGTTCTGAGAGTATTTAAGTGTTCCACAGTTGAAATGAACATGTATAACACACACAAAATATGACCTCTGTGTAATGTACATCTATTGAAATACATTTGTTTCCTTTATGTTAGATTATTACTATCATCATTTAGTTTTTATAAAGGACATTCATGTGAATGCAACTGAATCCAATAACCTTTTAATATAGCTCAAAAATATCAACATCAGACAGGTACGATTGTATAAACATCCATGTACCAACTGTATGGATCTATAGCTGGTTCCTTGGGACATGTAGCAAGACAACCCCCTTCCTTTGTCAGTGAAACGCACTTTGAGTTTGATCACTAAATGAAGTCTCAGAGAATGAACAATACACAGTTGTTCCCTGTACTGAGGAGGCTTTGAATCACTGTATTCAGATGCCAAAAGCGTGGAGTTTTCAGTCACAGAAGAGAGTCTCAGGATATGCTGCAAATGTTCTTAGAAAAGCCGGGTAACAGTGTGGGCTGTGTCTGTGTCTTCCAGGACAAACTCTGCTCTCATTTACAGGCACATGTGCACTTGCAAAGAAAAAGAGGTCAGTGTTTTCACAAGTGAATTTGAGCATCAAATTGTGTTCAAATGGATAAAGTGTTCTATAGTGTCCCTGAAGGCTGCATATTGCATGTGAACTACAGGACAAAGTCACTCTATGGAAATATCTTGTATTTTATTTTTTTAACTACTTATTTACTAACTAGTTCCAGGATGTAATCACATCTTTATGGTAGTTACCACATGAATAATTCCAGATGTGCAATCCTAACTGCCTCTTCATTTTGGTAGTCGATTTAAATACAATAGTACAAATACATATTCTTGTAGCCTACTCTACCAAATACATGGTAATGCCCTGAAAGCTGCAACACACCGTTGGAAATAAAGCTTTTCCCAGAGGTTCTTCTTCAGTATGAATGTATAAATAATTCCACATCTACAACTTTAGAGGCCATGCATAACCTCCTCCCTCCATGGAGACATGGAGGAGAAATGGGATGATACAGACAAACCTTGTGGAAGCTGTGATTTGCAGTCCTGTTTTCAAGGTATGCTGTGTGCCTTCACAACAGGCCTTGGTGGAGGTTGTCATTCACGTACAGCTATTCCTTCTAAGATTTATACACACACACAGGTGTGTGGAATGTGGAGCTCAAAGGTCCATTGGTATGTTAAAGTCCTAAGAATGTACCTGCTCAAACATGTGCACATCAATACCTCCTGTTGTAGAAGATTTCAGAAAGAATGCCTAAGAATTCACAGATTCACATCTCATCTTCATTCCTGGTGTTACTTAGAAAGAAAATCAGAAATGAGATCCAATGGGCTGTTGAAGAAATTAAATTGAAAATGCCTATACTTGCTTTATGTGCTGAGCATTATAAGCAATGGGCATCATGAAGTGAAGGCAGTTATGTTTATGAATGAGAGAACAAGCAGAAAATTTTCTTGATAAAACACCTTTCCTCTAAAAATTCATATTTGACTAAATTACATTTGGCAGAAACATATTGCTTTATTTGTCAAAATTTAATTTTCATTGAGTTTAAAATATATAATTTTTTCCTCAGAGAGATATCAAACTTCTCAAGCCAGTTAACATGGATACCTGTGCAAGCCTACTGTCTCAGGAGAATGGAGTCTTCTCACAGTTTGGATTCCTTTTCCTATTCCTAGACGTTTTTCCACATGGGAGGGACACCCTGCAGCAGAAACAAGTGCTCTGAAGCACATCCCAGAAGACAGGTTTTTCTGGAAGGCTGGCATAAGAAGGAATACTATAGGGACTTTATGAATAAAGCTTTATGAGATATTTCAGCAGCTCAGATGGCTGAATGTCATGGTTTACCTGAATCAGTATTAAATACTTTTATTTTTCATTGTCATCCATGAGTGAAGCCTTTCAAATGACAACCCCTGAAGCACCATGAGCATCCCAACATGTCAGAAATATCTTCCTAGAAGAAAAAGCCAGGTGAAAAGAAGGGGTGGTTCCCAAATGTTGCAACAATTGCCCTTGAATTAACTTTAACTCTTAATGTAAGTCCAGGTGATACTGAGATAAAATTAACTTGACAGCCATTGTGTTCTCTTTCCTCTTACAGTGGTGAGCTCCTTAAGGTGATGAGTAAAATTGTGCTAGGTATTGTTATACTTTTACTGGTAGGATTTCTCAAAGACAGGGTCATTGTTACACTTCTACTGACATTCTTTACTTCAGATGTGAAGTTTTAAACCTATGACAGTGTTATATTTCTAAGCAAAGCCATGCTTTATGAACTAAAGCATAATTTGTTATATTGCGTGTTCAGGCTGCCCAAATTTTGTCAGCGTAGAATTCCAGACATGTTTGTGGAAACTTTCTGTTATTTTCAAGCAATTCTCAATTTTCCCTAAACTCGTCACTCGGAAGTGGCTGATAGAATGTAATGAAGCTATTTCTACTGGTATGAGTAGATTTTTAAGTCTATAGTCTCCATATAGGATAAATAGGAACAGGAGAAAATATAATGCATAGATATAAAATTATTTACCTCTTATATAGAGGCAATATCTTTTTTTCTTTTAGCAGCTATTGAGACTTATGCATACATCAGTCAGTCTGTGTCTAGCCTCTGTTCATCATCATTAAAATAAATGTTCTACCTTCTATATATTATTGGTAATGGAGACTGTAATATGTGTATCAGTATTTAGGAAGTTTCTGCAGTGTTGACTTTGTATCTCAATGCATTTTATAAGTGGATTTATATATAATAAATCTATGAAACAAATGCATGCAGAAACACATTTTTGAATTTATTACTTCATTAAGTTAAGCTTCAGTAAGGTTGCTGAGGTAAAGCTAATATCAGGGCATGCTGTATTGTACAGGCTTTCTAGATTTTTCCAAGCAATAGAAATAAATCATGGAAGCATTTCTTGCTGTGTTGTGAAGGTTTATGGGTAATTACCAATGTGGCCATTCTCCCAAACCCCAATGTTTTAGGATTATTCTTATATTTCATTTCCAGCAGTAAAATCTTTCTAGTAGAGATAAAAATGTTGGATCCAAAGCAAAATGTAACAGTCCATAAAAAGAAACTGATGGGTTTTTTTTTTGAAGTGGTCATATTTACCTACAATTTCGCATTTTTAAGGATGCCTTTTTCCTTGTTAAACATTACGGAGATGGGTTCAGCCTAAAAGCTCTATAATCTGCAGGGATCTCTCAGGACAGCAAAATGGGGCCAAAATATACAGAAAAAGTTATAAATCCTAGTGAGAAATCTATCTTGTACTACAATCCCACCAGAAGAAAAAAAAAAAAAAAGAAAGAAAAAAGAGACACTCGTATGTCATTTTTCTGAACCTAAGTTCTTAATTTTTAAAAACAGAGAAACAGATAGTGTCTTGAGGAGAAAACTTTCTCTATTTGAATTTGTTAACTATAAACATCATCTGCAGAAGCTGATGACCATGTTGCTGTGGCTGTCACTACACCCCTGGCCTTGCAGGCAGGGTTATCAGGGTTATCAGCACAGATCCAGCATTGCTGGCACGTATTTGCCCAGCTCAGAGCAGAGGCAAAGCTCTCCAGGGACTCCACCCCGACAGACATACATCCTATGGAATATCTCCTCATGGAAGCTATAGCACTACAGTCCAACACCTAGCAGAATGGAAAGATCACCTGTCCTGACCTGCTGGCAGTGCTCTGTCTCATGAAGGCTGTTGGACTTCTTTGCCCCCAGGGGCCTACTTCTGGCTTCTCTCCAACCTGGTGTCCACCAGGACCCCCGTGCCATTTTATGCAAAGCTCCTCTCCAACCAGTCTGTCACCAGCTTGTCCTGGTGCATGGGATTATTCATCTGCAGCCGCAGGATGAATAATTATTTCCCTCTGTTGAAGTTCTGGTACTTTGTTGAAGGTTCTGATCAGCCCATTCCTCCAGATGATCCACATTCCCCTGCATGGCAGTGCATCCGTCCGGTGCATTGACCATTCCTCCTGATTTTATGCCATCTGCAAACTTGCTGATAGTGTGCTCTGTCCAAGGCTTTTACGAAGATGGTAAGAAGTACTGGACTTAATATATTCCCTGGGGTACACCACTGCTGACTGACATCCACCTGGCTTTCATGCCACTATCACCATCCTGTGACCCGTGGTTCTCAGCCCACCCCACTGACCACTTATGTAGTCTATACTTCCTCAGTGAGTGTAGAAGGATGCATTAAAATCTGATTTGATCTCTTGATTTTACAGAATAACATATTCTCTGAAATTTAATTTTATGAGTTCATTAGGAAAGAAAACAAGCACACCAAACTAGGGCTGGATCCCCCTTGTAAAGACTAGTCTAATGTGTATTAATTAGTTCATCTTCTCGTAAATTCATTCACATAGTTTCTAATTTGCAAGTTCTCTAATTCACAACTTGTAACTCGTAACTTGCAATTAGTGACTAGTGCACCTGTGAGCAAAATAATTACCCAGGCAACGATGAGGGGGCTCATCCTTCCTCCTCCATCACACTGTAGGATCAAGAACTAGCAGGACACTGCAGAAATCCACGTGGTGGTGATATCTTTCTACTTGTTTCCCATGGGCAGAGGATGATCCCACAATTTTATTCACATTGTTCTGTGGAGCTCACAGCTTGAATACTTTGCTGCTGTTGTTGTTGTTGTTGTTTTACCCCTTCTCCCCTTTTTCAGATAAAAGATAAAATATTTTTTAAGTGTTTTGTAAGATTCCTGTTTATGACGTCTTAAAACACGGCATGATTCAAGTTTTAAATATTGTGTGGAAACATACTTGACAGCTACTTGAAGATTTTAGCTCACTATTAGATGTTATCTGCACTTCTAATGCTAGATCTGCTTAAAGAGCAATTAATCAGCTTTTTTTCTTGTTTGTAGGCTTCTAAACACCCATCATAACATATAGTTGCACTTTCAAGATCAAGAAGATTACAATTATTCAAGGATAACCTATTTATCTTTCTGTCCTTGGAGACAAAGTTATCAGAAGTTATGGATGTTTGTGAATTATCAAAAGAAAAATGCCTAAAATGAAAGTTACAGAAAAGACATGTAATGCAATTTAAATTCAAAAGAATGAAATTCCATAATGAAAGATGCTGTCATCTTATATGGCAATACTTTAAGTCATATAATGACAATATATTCTTATTGCAACAGAGTGATCTGAATTGTGAAGAAATGGAAAATATTTAAAGAACTGTGCAAATGTGATGATTCATCATGTTTCTTTTTAGATAAAGACAGCTTAGAGCTTTGAGAAGGAACTGATGGTTCTCTGCTTATCTTTCAGTTGGGTTTTTCTGGCAGTTACAAATTTGACAACTTTAAAATCCAGTTTCTTTAAAAAAATCAAGAGATTCTTCCCACAAACTGCTTATTAACCTGCAAGAGATTCCTGCAGTAAGAAATTTTTTTGCTTCCTTGTTTGTTTCATATCCTACGCTATCACTTGTCTAATTTTAATGGGATATAACATTAGAAAGATGAATTACATGCAGGATTTGCACAGCATCTCAATACAGTGATACATTTGGGGAGGATATACATTTTTAAGCACAATGTTGCATCTGAGTGTGTTCTGCCAATGAAACTGTGCCTTAAAAGCCTTAAAAAAAAAGTCTTCAGCCTTAAAAGATGAAGAAAGATAGAAACAGGAAATCAGAACCTTACTGTCCAATTTGAGCCACTCTTTCCCAGGGCAAATTCACCACCAACACAAAATCAGAGATTTGGGTAAAAGACATTAGATTTCTGATAATTCAAAATTCTCATGTTTAAAGAAGTTTTTGTTTAAAAACTGTTCAAAAAACATTTTATTAGTGCATGCAAAGACCAAAGAGGATGAGTGTATCTTATAGCATCCAAATTCTAACTGTTTTGGGCCAAGCAAAAATCTCTGGCTTTTTGGAGAGAATTCCATTGATGTATATCACTTAATTTAATTTGACACATGTAGAATTATGCATTTTTAAAAGCAACATTAACATTCTTCAGCAAGAAACTCATAGTGACAAGCTATCACCACGCCTTTGAGACTAGGTAATGATGATTATATTAAAATACCTCACCTAACCCACACACATGCACTTACTTGCATGAGGAGAATGTAGCACTTTTAGCTGCAAAGATGTGTGTTTAGTATCTGTTTTGCCAGCACCACTGAAGCTGGAGTACTGAAGCTAATTGAGTTAGAAAAGAGTGCAGGAAAAGGAGGAAGCTGAGAAATTGCAGGCTCCACAATCCTGATGGAGCTCCAGGTAACTTCCAGTATGATTTGGAGGTGAAATAGCAGAGGGAGAACATGATAAAGAATATAGAATGAGTCCCCCCAGGGACATTTTAATTAGTGTTTATTCACTGTTATATGAGTTGATGTAAAGCAGCTCCTTCAGAATATGGTTGCGTTTGCCCCTATTTTTCTCCCCTCTCTATCCTCTTTTTCAAGGCAGTAGATAAAACAGTCCCAAAGTAGAAAATAAAGGAGGTAGTGGAGGACAAGGATTTAATTCCGTCATTATTGTAATTATGTTTCAGGTCTTCAACACATTAGCTGTTCTAAAACATTAATAATGCTGACAAGAAAAATACCAATACACTGCACTGTTCCTAAGGCAGTTTGGTTTGCTACAAACATTGCAGTGTGAAATGTTATGCACTCTGTCATAACAAGACAGAAGTTGGCTGACTTGAAGATCAACTTCATCCCATGGCCTTAGAAAGCAGGATTTTCATGAATAAACAGACTATTTTGATGCTAATCACCTGTCTCACTGATCTGCAAGGGGAAACTGCAGTTTGATCCCAGATGTAGCCAGCAATGTTGAAGTTAAAGGTGGAGTTGCTGAGTTTACAGAAACAATTTAAAATATTTTTGTTTGCTTAGCAAAATAGTCAGCAAATAAATAATTTGAGCTCTAGCTCTAAATATAAGATGCAAGAGGCAAAGTCTGAGTTCTGTAGTCTGCTGTATTTTCTATTCAGTTAAGAAACTAGTAGTGAAATTTGCCTCAATAATAAATTCTTTCACTTATTGGTTTTCTATTTTAGTGAATGACTATGAAATTAAGATATTTATTTACTAATGTGATGTGGAAGAAGCATCATTATGCTGTGATAATTTTTACCAAGGTGCATATGGAACCAGAAAATGTGCCAAAAAAATTGTGCCATGTGCCATAAAAGTCAGCTGATATAAAAAGCCGTCTTCCTGAACTAATAAAGGAAAACTTATATTAATGAAAACTTTAAGCATTTCTTTGCTAAATGGGACCTGATACTGATTTTATTTACAGTAGTTTATTTATTTATTTAATAGAGCACTTTCATTTATTTCCGAATATCTTAGCTTTCAATACCAATAATTTTTCTAAATATTGATTTAACAAGCTATGATTACAGACACAGACATTTTGTAGCTTTTACTGTAATCTAATCAGCTGATCTAAAACAGTAGGCTAACCTGAAAAAACATACTTGGCTTCATATGTTGCTCATCAGTACTATGTAACTAAAGATTTTGCTTTCTATCCCACAGTAAAAGGTCATAGATTTGCTGAATATAATTTACTAAGACAAAGATGAAGCATCTTCTAAATTTCACCACATGATCTAGAGCTGGTAATGAGAAAGAAATATGGAGGGTCCACAATTCTTAAGAATTTATAAAACACTGTGCTGGCTTTAGCATTTATCAATTTTTAACTACCGCTACAAGGCTCCAAGCAATCAATTATTTCCCAGCTCAGTGAGAGACTCAGAGCTATACCAAATAAACCAGAAATCAATTTTACTGCCTTGTGGCTGGTTGCTAAATATGTCTCTCCATACCACACTTAAAAACAAACAAATCTAGACTTTTAAATTTTTTTTTTTTATTACAGACATGGCTGAATTTCCTTCATACTTCACTTGATGTTGCAAATTCAGAAAGGGACAAATTTTATCTTTTTGGGATATAGATACATTGTCCTTTTATTACTGCTTTCTAAAGAAACAGAGGAACAAATCTATTCTTTTTCACTTTTGAATCTGGCAACGTATCTGGGAACTATTTTTCATAGTGAAGGGTCTCTTGGCTGGTCTTGTATATCACCTTTCCAGAGCTCTCTGCCATAAGGGAAACACTGGATTGGCACATAGGGTGCAGTGTTCTGCTAAGGAACCATAGAAGGTAGGATGGAAATTATCAGCATGTTTATGAAAAGCATAGTCTCCTACAAAGAATGAGCAAAACCTTTCCTGATAGCCAAAGAAAATATTTATGGATGCTTTTAAAGGCAGACTGAAAAACTCTTCATTTAAGGGGAAATCTGGAACACAGAAAGGCTTCATTCCTCCTCTGTTGTGTTTATCAATTCACACTTACCATGTACCTTAGCCTCAACATGTGCTGTAGCTCCATGGAGATTGGTTTTGCATTAAAAAAAACAAAAAGAAAACCAACTATTTCAACCTTTGAAAGATTTGAAACTTACACAGCTTCTAAGGAGTGTTCTTTCTATTCTTTTCCTGTTATGAGAAATGGGAAACAATTGGGTGTGTGGCTGTACTCAAGTTCTAGAGGATTTTTTTCAGTCCTGCATCATGGTAAAACATGAAATGGTTGAGGTTGGCAGGAACCTGTGGTCCAACCCCCTACAAAACTGGGTGCCCAGGACTACACCAAGACAGGTGTTGAGCATATCCAAAGATGGACACTCCACAACCTCTCTGGGCAATTTGTGCAGGTGTTCAGCCACCCTTACAATAAAAGAGTGTTTCCTGTTGTTCAGATTAAATTTCATGTGTTTCTGCTTTTATTCATTGCCTCTGGTCCTTTTCCTAGGCACCACAAAAGAGCCTGGGTTCATCTTCTCTTCTACTATTTATGTATGTTACTGAGATCCCCACTGAGATTTCTATTCCACCTTTCTTTAGCTTCTCTGTGAAGATCTTATAGGACACAGCATTGAAAACCTTCCTAAATTGCAGGTAGACAATACCATTGCTCTCCCCTCATCTAATAGGTCAAACCTTTTGCTATTGCTGGTTACATAGGAATAGACCCTCTACATATAAATGGTACATAGAAACTTGGAAAAGTGGAATATATTCTACTTTTGCAGTCTTCTGCAGCATTTTGCAACTGCTTTTTGTCAATATCCAAATAAAAATGTTAAAAAATTCACTTACTAGATTTCAATCTGTATGACACTTCTCCTTTGCCTAAAAAATATTCCTAGTTTACTTTAAATTATATAAATAAGAAGGCTGGGGCAAAGACAGATCCATTTCAAACCGTTTAGTGTACCTATTTTCATATAGAATCCTTTTCTGTTCTGACCAGCTCAGCCTGGACAATGTCTAAGGGCCAATGAAATTTTGACCAGTGATGAAAGCACAGGTGACATGGGGTGAGGACTATGTACAACAGTTGGAAATATTTTCACTGGAAATGAGCCAAAGGTTCAAAGCAATTGTGCCCTGAACCCATTTCAAATATAAACTAGGCCATGCTCAGCTATTTAATCCTGTCTTCTCAGGAGATTCATGGCCACTACAAGGTCATTACCTACCTCAGGAAAGGCATCAAGCACATGTTGTTTGTCTGCAAGTGTTCCTACAGCACTCTGCAATGAGAACAATTCTGCTTTTACCTTTTTTACAAGCTGAGCCATTTGCCTGTCAGCAATAACTCATTTGTATGTTCTTTCCACTCAGCATATACATAAACAATCCCCTTCTGGTCTGACTTGTAAAGATATGTTTTGAGGCTTTGCCATCATATTCCGAAAGTTTATTTTCCTGCATAAATTTTTACCTATGAAAACTTTATTAAATAACTAAAATACAGAGTCAGAGTAAAGACCTATCTATTTATACTTCTCCAAATGTACAGAGAAGTGGTTTAAAGTGCTTTATGCAGTCTGTATTGGATTTCATTAAAATTTAAAGTAAATACTGGGGATTTACAATTTCATGTATAAAACCTGTTTTTTTCCTCCGAAACAAATGTGTATACTCTTTTATCAAATTGCACACTGTATGGAAAATAAAGTCTTTCAGTACATTGTAACCTAACAGTGGCTGTAGCTGCGCAGTTGTTAGACAGTGTTGTACTGCAGTGCAACCTGAAAGCGGCCATCAAAGACAAAGGTTTTAGTCCAAGAAAAGGTGATACTCTGAGAGCATTTTGAACCTGGTTGTTCTCATAAAATGTCTGGAGGATATACAAAAAATAAGTATATGTCAGATCAGTAATTTTTATAGAATCATAGAATGGTTGGAAGGGCACCTTGAAGATCATCTTGTTCCAATCCCCCCTGCCATGGGCAGAGACACCATTCATTAGACTAGATTGCTTAGATCCCCATCCAACCTGGCCTTGAACACCTTCAAGGATGGGTCATCCCTGACAACGGCTCTGGGCAACCTGTTCCAGAGCCTCAGAACCCTCACAGTAAGGAATTTTTCCCTACTATCCAATCTAAACCTATTCTCTTTCAGTTTGAGCCCATTCCCCCTTTTCCTGTCACTCTTGTTAAAAGTCCTTATCTTGCTGTAAGTTCCCTTCAAGTCCTGGAAGGCCACAATTAGGTCAAACCAATTCTCCTTTCCAGACTGAACAATCCCAATTTCCTCAGCCTTTCCTTGCAGGAGAGGTGCTCCGGGCCTCTTGATCATCTTGATGTCCCTCCTCTGGACTCACTCCAGCAGCTCCATATCATTCCTGTGCTGGGGATCCCAGAGCTGGAGCACTGCAGATGAGGTCCCAGATTTTATTTTTAATTTTTTTTTTGCCATACCTACACAGTACACATTTTTATGTCAAAGAAGACTGAATATTTTAACATTATAACACAATAATAATTGTTTTTCATGCCTCTTAAGGAGAATGACCTATTTCAAAATTTGTTGATTTGTTTAAATCACACTAACAGAACAAAAATAGTTATTCTATTAAAATTAGCCATTTCTGTATCAATATCACACAAAAATATTAGTTATTATTTATTAGATGAATATGCAGACCTGCCACCTTTAATGACATTGTACACCATGCATAACCTGCATAAACTAGAACCTGGGAATGTATGGTATATCTTTTGTGTATCTTCATACACAAGAACAGCCAACCGGGAAGGAAGAGACTGAATAACAAAAAAAATTACTGGTCATCCTACTCTATTTAATCTCCTTTACCAATTTACACACATAAATAAAATATTTCTCATAAATATATATATTTTAAATAAAGTGGGCTAAATTCTGCCCTCACATGTGTGCAGATTTCAGAGAGTTAGTATTGTGTGAGAGTAAATGAAGACCTAATTTCACCCAGAAAGAACGCATTGGAGCAGATTCTAGGGAGATGGAAATTTTGTGCAAATTATAACATCCAAACCGTTATATGATACATATACTGATATTTTTAATAGAATGGTATTTACCTGAAAGTTTTACCTTGCTTCTTTTTTAAGCAGTCAGCATGATATGCTTGTTGACAGAAGACTTCATTAAAAGTTATTAAATTGGGGAAAAAATAAAGCTTTTCCATCAGGAAACTTTGAGTTTGGTAGCAAAGCATAGAAAAGGCAAGAACTTGTCAACTCAGCTTTAAATCCCTTCCGGTCTGTGTGTATCCATCCCATATGTCTGATACACATGGACATTGCTTGGATTACATAGTCACCTCAGATTGCTTTCCCAGAACACCAAACAGGACAAGAGGCAGTGGGCAGGAACTGATGCCCAGGAATTCCCACCTGAACATGAGGAAGAACTTCTTTCCTGTGCGGTGCTCAAGTGCTGGGACAGATTTCCCACAGAGGCAGTGGAGTCTCCCTCACTGGGGATATCCAAGGACCCTCTGGACAATGTCCTGTGCCATGACATCCCTCTGGGATGACTCTGCCTGAGCAGGAAGGTTTGGACCACATCACCACTGAGGTCCCTTCCAACCTGACCCATTCTCTGATTCCGTGACTCAAATCAACTTGGGAGACAGAGTTTGTTCACCCAATGAGAAAACATCCACCTCTGGGTTTTATCTCCCTTATTAAATATGTAATCCCATGCCTTCTTCTCTTCACATGATTAAAATCCTGTTACAGAATTATTAATTTCCTCAAGGACTTTCCACTATTTTAGTTGCTGTTACTAGTTCATAAATACACATTTATTTTGCAACGTCAGACCATTGTACTATTTTATAGAAACAGTGAAGTACAAAAATACCATATTGCTTTAAAAAATGGAATTAATCCAAAATTCATAAGGCCTGGCTTTGGGAAAAAATTAAAATTTAATGTTAAAGTGTAAAATACAGGTTTTATATTTTATTGGCTTGGATAAAAAGAAGTTTATTTTCTGTCACAAAGTCTTATCACATCTGCTATTCAGGACCATGTGTCCACCTAGCCTCACATAAAATAAGCTAGACTGCTTTGGCATGGCAAAATCGAGTTGCCTCAAGATGGGACCTTATGATAAAGCGATAATTCAGGTTGGAAGGACCTGTCTGATACATCCGTTAGTTCTAAGAACAAAAAAAAAAGGTTTTGATTTGCTCAGGATCATATAGGACCATTGTACAAGAGGTATAGAAAGTGACCTTGGGCAAACATCATATTATGTTAATGACCCTGTGTGAAAATCTTGTGTATTCACTGCATGGGACCTACAACACTGTAAAAAGTCCTTGGAAATAATACTTTGGAAATCAGCTTTGATTCAACCCCAGATAAAACCATCTTTTTTCATAACAGAAATGAAGTGCAGAGGAAGAGTGTAACATAAATTCTATTAAGACTATTAGAATTTTTTATAGTCTTTTAACAGCTTTTTTGTTTGTTTCCTTTCTGTTTTTTACAAAGCTAAATTTCCATTATATTAATTTCCCTATGGTTTATCAGCCACGTGGGACCCCAGAAACCTCTTCACTCTAGAATTCTGCTTCTTTTTGTACAGTATTAACTTCAAAAAATACTGATCACTGTCATTCAGCCTTTTTCTAGGAGTATATGCAAAAATATATGGCCAATAATAAGAGGTAAGATGCTTTAGTAGCTATTGCCTACAATCTCAGTCCCTCTAAACAGGGAGACTGAGACTAAAAAATCTCTTTTTAGGCTCCCAGATTTGAGCTGGCTAGTACTGACATTAAAGGAAAACCAGCTTTTTTTGAGAGCAGTAGCATCCTGTAATCATTTTAGGACACTGAAAAATCAGGACAGCTATGAGGAAGGAAGATTATTTTCCAAGGTGGGCAGTATCATTGGCCTAAAGCCTAAAAAGAAAGGATGGCATTGTAATTTGCATGTTTTATTTGGAAGTTTTACATTGGGTTACTTTTTAATTAAGCAGTGAATTCTTTTACCTGACAAGGATGAAATTGGTTCTGTACTGCAGCAACAGTATCTGGTCAGTGGTGAGAAAAATGCATAAAAAGCAGATTTTCTGGTGGGGCCAGACTCAGCCTTACCTATGTATGCAGGAGAGGAGAATGCAGAAAGGGTAAAGGAGATGAACTTTTGGGAGTTTTCCCTGAAAAAGGAAAAAAAAGGCAAGCTCAAAATATCAACATGAAGTACTGACAGCTCCAATAAGAGAGTAAAAAAAGAAATATTACCCAATTTCATATAGTATCACTCAGATAAAGTTGCTGTCACACTTCTGCATCAAGAGATTGGGGTTTCAGGCAGCTTGATGCTGTGTCCAGGAGGTCTCACACACTGATTTCCACACACTTGATGGGTAACAGTTCAAATTACCTCAATCATCTTTGGAAAATATCCTTCCAGCACAAGATGCAGAGACCAACCTAAGATACTGCCTAAAATAAGAGGTAGACAGAAGCAGAGAGAAAGTGGACCTAATAAATTCATTAGAGCTAACTTGCAGCAAAGTTCTCTGAGTTCAAGGCAATGAAAAATGTTTTGATTTTTATTAAATATATATATGCGCAGCTCTTTTGGTAGGAGTGATCTAAAAAACTCTTACTTCTTGAGAAGAAGGAATGCACATGTAGATAGGTGTATTAGTGCCAATCAGCCCAAACCAGCTTACCACTGCTGTCATGTAACAGAACTCGAAAAGAGAGTGTATACAGTCATCCACACATTCGTTTTTAATCTTTTCGTCTGCTTTTAACTCTTCTGACATTCTGCAGCTCAAAAAGGAGAAAACGCCTTCAAGAAAGGACAAGATGCTCTTCTGGGTTTTTTCAGCTGCCAAATCATTTTTTTTTCCTTTGTCAGCCATTGAAGCAATGAGGCATCCACCATTAATCTGCAGGTTTTCAGGTGATAGCTGCCCAGGCCCTGTAGCACAGGGACTTTTCTGGTCGAGCTCTTTCTGATCATCACCACTGCATGCCCTTGATTCACAGCAGAGATATCGTGCTGCTGACAGGAAATAAGAACGTGCAGGAATGTTGACAGTTGAAAATACCTTGTAGGGTTGAAAACCAATTTTATGAAACAAACTTCAAAGAAACTTCCAAATTCAACCATATCAGTTTCATTTATAGCGCTTTTTGTGGGTTTGTGGAAACTAATCTCTTCGCCTAACTAGATTTGTATGAGCCTTTTCTGCTCCGTGTGTTCATACATAGCCCCAAGTCAAGAAATATCTGTATTCTTTGATTGCTTTTAATCTCAGCTCTCGAAGAGCTGTTGAAAAGATGCTTTGCTTCAGCCTATAGCATTTATAAGAGTCAGTGGTTAAACCAAATTTTTGTCACACTGATCAGTTAAACTGTCAGTGAATTAAAGAACTTAACAGGGGAGAAAAAAAGCAGGAACAGAGTAAGAAAAAATCCACACTGTTTTGATAGAGCAAAACGATCCCATGGTATCAACATCCCAGTAAGATAGGACTAAGAATTCCTTATCTGCAGTAGCCCATTCAGTACTATTGAAGCTTACAAAACAGTTTGAAAATGGCCAGTTCTTTGAACAGTAAGAAGTTTTAGCAATGAAATGGAAATGTGAAGAAAAACACAAAAATGTCATGAAAATTGCATACTCTGAATTTAAATTTCTGGTTCAGTAATAGACAAAACACAGAGAATGGTGTTCTTTACCCATGAAAAACTGGTATTGTGACAATGCTCAGACACCTGTGCAGTGATACCTCATGGATGAGCTCCCCAGCTACTTTCTGACATATTCCTTGAACCCAAAACATTATAACTGTGCGGAAGATCTCCTCACTCTCATGACCAGTGACAGAACTCAAGGAAATGACATGAAGCTGAGTCAGGGGAGGTTCAGGTTGGATATAAAGGAAAGGTTTTTCATCCAAGGGATGGCTGAACACTGGGACTGGCTCCCCAGGGCAGAGGTCACAGCACCAAGACTGACAGAGCTCAAGAAGCGTGTGGAAAACACTCTTAGGCATATGGTGTGACCCTTGGGATGTTCTGTGCAAGGCCAGGAGCTGGACTTGATCTAGATGGGTCCCTTCCAATTCAGCACATTCTATGATAATTTAAAACTTCCTGAATCTTTATGGCTCTCCAGGTGTTTTCATATAAAATATAAAGAACAAAGCAAGACTAATTTATACCAACAGTCGATGGTTGGACAAATCCCCTCAACAATTATTCCTACCCCAGAAAAACCCAGAAAATGCACTGAAGGAGTCAGTCCTACGGTGGCAGAAAGTAACACCTCTGAACTCTTTCATTAGGGACAAGATATCTTGTCTGAAGGCTGGACACCACATAAACTCAGGGAATGATGTTAAAAACTGGCTAAAAATCTATGCCATGCTACAAGAAGATGGCAAGACAGCCTCATTCCATAGATTATTAGTTCCCATTTCTCTTTGTTAAAGAAAATGGGATTAATGTCACTGGCAGAAGTGATGGCTTACCTGGCTGCTGCATTAAGGCAATGCTGAGTACTTCTAAAGCTAAAGATTTTCTGGAACATTTTAGTCTCACACTTGGAAGAAAAGCAAATGAGAGAAGGACTAGACTCACAAAACAAGAGAAAAGAAGAGCATAAACCCAGTGGTTAGAGAAGACATAAGAGGGGAATTTTCATCAGTTTCATTTTACTTAATATATTCAGAGATCTCCAATGAGACAGAAAATCCTTAACCAGCTGAACAGAGTATTTTAACCCTTACCTTGATATAAACATCAATAGATCAACCCATTCTTTAAAATGATCTATCATTAAATAGTAAAGTAGTCAAACAAATTGTAGAATTATCACAGCCTCAGGACATCAGACATGGATGGACAAAATGGTCACACTTAATTGTTTTGATCGACCATTCTTCCTTATACATGTTTCTCCTGATTTGTTTCACCATTTATACATTTTACCAAACAAAGGAATTAATGTTCATTGGCTTCACAGTTCTCCTACTCTATTGGTTAAATTAAATTAGGGGAGTGGCTTTGGTGGTCACAGATGAGCTGTTGCTTCTCTACACAGTTTACCACAGTGGGAATTTTTTTCTGGATGCATTACCCAGGGTGTGATAGCCAGAACCTCCCCAGGCCTGGAGTCAGTACCATCCTCTCATTCCGTTCTATGCCCATCTCATGGCAAAGTCCTTCTTTGGTAGCTGTGTTTGAGACTGGCAAGTGTAAACTTTAAGTCCTTACAGCCTCTCAATATGTTTTTAATGTAGATTTTTTTTAAGACCAAGAGGGAAAGTAACATTCAAGAACAATGAAAACCCCTCTAGAATTCTTGGCCTGTCTGATTTTTGGTAGAGTCGCAGAGCAGTTTGTAAGGTGCCTGTCACTAATCATCTTCTTGCTCACAGCAAATACACACATCCAAAATGAAAAGAGAGCTTAAACACTATCAAGTCTAGTTCAAATTAGGAAAGCTCTTTTTACCCTGTTATTTTGATGGCAGCTGTGATAGGAATAGGAGTTTAATGACATAAAGGCTTAGCAGAAGGGAGGATGGCAGATTTAGGACAAATGAAAATGATACTTCTGAATTGCATTCACCAGTCCTTATGGTAAAATTTTACTGGAAACAGTAAAATACTGCTGTCTCAGAGGTTTCAATAGTGTCAGAAATCATCTTATTTTTCAACTTAAATATTTTAGTAAAGTTTAAGGAAAACTCCCTCAACAGCCATACTCCCACTACGGTTCAGAATTCTTTTTTCACAAAGGGCTATATTTTGGGCCTGGCTCAGTCATTTGTGACATTTTAACAAAAGAACTTTGGGTAAAACTGGGAGATTTTTTTCCAAAAGATCTGTTTACTTAAGCTGAACAAAAGTCAAGTTAAAACCAATGATGCTTCCTACTCTGCAGAAAGATAACATGCAGGCAATAAACTACTGTGTAAAATGGTGCTGTCAACAGAATGTGGGGCTCTAATGGCTTTCAGTCTTTGTATATCTATCACATCCCTTTGGAGCTAACAAAGCACAACCAGGACCCTGAAATACAGCATTAGAACCCCCCCAGTCCTGTGCCAACACCATCCTTGGACACAAACACAACAGGAAGCAAATTTGGAAATGACATAAAGCCAATCCTATTCAAGGCTGCATCCGATCCACAACCCACTTTTGTATATTGGAGATTGCTGGTGGGGTCTGGAAAGGAATCAGGGTTTTTTATTGGAAATCAAAAGGCTGAGAGGTGGATGCAGAAAGCAAGGAACACTGTCCTGTTACAGTATGACATGGGCACACACAATCCAAATAAGTGTTTGACATCAGTCTGCAGCTGCTGCAGACAGGCTGGTGGGAAGCAGTAGAGTGCTACAGAAGTGTAGCAATGAGCATTTGCATAAACTGAAGGTTTGTCATCTAGAAGGTAAAAAGGCAGAGGCCACGGCAGGTGCAAAGGTATCCTCTTTCATATGTAAGAAAAGAAGCCTATTTTTCTGTCTTTTTGTACTGGAGTCAGAAGGCAAGCCGGATGGAAAATTTTCTTATAGTAAAGGCCATACCACTAGTACTTCCCATGGACAAATATATTTAGGGAGTCCTTCAACTGACAGCAACAACAAAGAGGCTTTCTCAGACAACAAAGTTTTCTGATAGTAGTTGGCCATTTTGTCCCTTTTCTATCTACAGGTCATAGGTGTAGCAGAGATTACGTTCCTGCTTTTATTTACTTATTTAGCACCTCATGTCAAGAGGCAACAGGCCCAGCCCGAAACACAGAGGGGCGTGCCTGACCATAAAGGAACACTTTTTTCACTGTTANTTTCCCCATCGACGAGCGCGACAGAGGCTCTCCCTGAGATTGCCGGGCAGGTGAGGTTAGACACCTCACCCTTCTCCTCAGCGGCCAGACTCCTTTAGAGCCCACGAGGACTGAAAGTCGCGCTGCGTCACAAATATATTTAGGGAGTCCTTCAACTGACAGCAACAACAAAGAGGCTTTCTCAGACAACAAAGTTTTCTGATAGTAGTTGGCCATTTTGTCCCTTTTCTATCTACAGGTCATAGGTGTAGCAGAGATTACGTTCCTGCTTTTATTTACTTATTTAGCACCTCATGTCAAGAGGCAACAGGCCCAGCCCGAAACACAGAGGGGCGTGCCTGACCATAAAGGAACACTTTTTTTCACTGTTAGAGTGACTGGTCATTGTCCCAGATGGCCCTAAGTGGTTGTGGAGTCTCCCTTCTTGGAGATATTCAAAAACCATCTGGACCTGGTACTGAGTAATCAGCTGTAAATAACCCTGCTTCAGCAGAGGGGCTGGACCATAACGAGTGGGTGAAGGGTATTTTCTGATTTTTTTGCCTGATCTACCAAGTCAGGGTCTTATTTATAAATGAAATATATCACACAAAGATGGCACTGAGCCATGAACAGCCTGCACTTGTGTATGTTTGAGTTAAAAATGAGCAGTCTGATGGAAATTTCAAATATAAAAGTACTTAAAATATGTAAGATTTTATGGAATGAAAGAGAAAAAATGTGCAAGATAAAGAGGTTTCTTACAAGCTGTCCTGGTTTGAGACAAATTCAGAGGAGGACATCTCCTGATGGAAAGCAGGCAGGAGGTACCTGTGTACCCCTCTCCCCACCTGGTTTGGGAAAGAAAATGTCCCTGGAGGAAAGTGAAGAGAAAAAGAAGAAAAAAAACTATTTCTTTAACAAAACAACAAAACACACAGGAAAAGAACAATAATTCTAAATAATAACAAAAATCCCTCGCTGCAGAGAGAGAGAGAAGAAAACCTTGGGCAAAAGCCAGAGTCCCTGTGGGTGTGGTCTCTCCTCTTCCTGGGGTGCCCGGGGAAGGGGCTGCCCCCTTTTTTGGTTGATGAAGAAACTTCTCAGGGAGGCCCAATGTTCCGATGTTCTGAATGAGTCCAGAAGAGGAAAAAACAAAAAAAAGAAACCCCAAGTCCCAGGAGAAAAAAAACCTCCATCTCTCTCCGAAGAAAGAAAAGAAAAAAAAACCCAGAGCCTGCTGAAAAGCAAAGAAGGTGCCTCTTCCTCCCTCTGCTGCAGCAGCCCAACCTTGGGGAATTGTAAACAAAAAGAAGTTCCTCTAGCTGGATTTTTTTTTTTCTCTCTCCCCTCTCAGGTTCAATTTAAAGGCACAGAATAACACAAAGTTCATTTTTTTGGGCATGAACAGATGATATAGGATGCACCATATAATTACATCCAAGACACAAGCACAGTTATTCTGATACAAAATCTTGAGATGAAACTGTCACATCGTATATCTTACAAAAAATAAAAAAAGCTCAATAAAATCCTGATGGAACTGTTTAGCAAGTAAATCAGTGTGCTTACCTCTCTTTCTTCACAACCACACTTCAAACCATTATGTAAATATCTGAAAATACCACAATGAAATCCCCATTATTTATTGTCAAACGTACAGTGAACAGTGAAAGAAAAATGTCCTCCTGTTCAAACTGGAATAATCTCTTTGCATGCGAGATTACTTACGGAAGTTTTTGAAGACAGAAGGGTCAGTTCCAAAGTATTTGTCACACATAATTATGGCTTCTTTCTGAAACTGCAACAAAGAAAAGCTGATTATTATTTCAACATCAATCGTCCTGACAATTACAAATATTTGCTCCATAGGGGAAGTGGATGCATCATGTCATATTTATACATAGCTTCATGCTATTGGAAATACAAGCTGTTAGCATTCTCTCTAGATTTCTTGTTTACTCCTCCTGTATGAAAATTTTACTAATTAAAAAAGAGAAGAATCCCAAATGTAATGCACATTCAACAAGTCTGGGAATGTGACTGCTATTTTCTCAACTGTGAAATCACTGCAGTAATATTTCAATGACTTCAGTAAAAATTGCATTCTTGGAAAATTCAGAAATACTGTAGTGTCTTACTGCATGCTCTATAGTATGACAGTGGAAAAATTAAGTCACTCAAAGAATCTTAATTCTACCTGGGATAAGCAACATCAAAATTTCCAGTTGAGAAAAAATTGTCCTTACCATTTGTGGTTGGTTTCAGCTAGGACAAAGTTAATTTCTTCTCTGCAGTTGTTACAGTGCTGTGGTTTGGACTCAGAATGAGAATGGTGTTGATAACTCACTGATGTTTCGATTTTTCTAAGTTGTATTTCTCCGAAGTCAAGGACTTTTTTGCTTGTCTCATGCTCTGCCAGTGAGGAGCTACCCAAAAAAAAAACTTGGGAGTGAGCACAGCCAGGACAGGTGACCCAAACTTGACAAAGGGCCACCCTACACCATAAAATGTCATGCCCAATATATAAACTGAGGGGAGTTACCTGGAAGGGGGGACAGTTTGGGTTTGGGAAGGCAAGTCTGGTATCGGTCAGCAATTTCATTGTGCATCTCGTGTTTTCCCATATTATTACAATCATTATTAGTATAATTTACCATAATTATTGTACTTAAATAAATTTTCAAATATTAAAAGGTTCTTGTCTCAATTTATGAGTTTTACTTTGATTCTTCTCCCCATTCTATCATGGGGGGGAGGGTAGGAAGAGGGGAACATACAGGACCATTGGGTGAGTGTCCTGGGTTGAAGTATATTCTATCGCCATCTTCATGAGCTGTTGAAACCAGGTGAGGCAGTGCTCCCTGCCTCCCCACTCTGGATTATCTTCTGGGCCCATCAATGGCTTACCCATGACTCAGAGATAACTCCCTCCTGGACTATCTCCTGTTAATGGGCCCATCAGGCCTTATCACATGACTCACCATCCCATTGTGAGATGCTCCACCCAGAGGGAGGAACCAAGCATTCCAGCCTGGATATAAACTGAGATTGTGAACACCAGAGCAGCGCTTACCTACTGGACTCCCAGAGGACAAGAGCTACTGCTGGATCTTCAGACCCATTTTGCTACAGGATCACCACTTCAACAGAACCACTCTGCTTGGACTGCTACCACCATAGGGTGTCAGGTTGTATTCTGTTTTTGTCAGTGTTCTTGTACTACTGCATTTATTTATTTCTTTTAAAATTCTCCCTATTAATTATAATTCTGACTTGTGATCTCCCACTGGTTTGATTTCAAACTAGTACAGTGAGCTTCAGTGTGGTTCCTAATATCCAGCAGAGTTTAAACCACAACACCATTATAATCTGAAATTATAAACAAAATGCTATATTGCTATAAAAAGTACTACATCCATATTGCATAAGGTCAAAGTAAATTTGTTAGGTGCTTCAAAAATGCGTTTCCATCTGTTTGCAACTTATTTTCTTACTCTTTTGTAGTGTTTGGCTTGGTACTAAGGACAGGGACCCATAATTTATTGACCTTATCGTGATGTCACTGCACTAGAAAAAGTGTCAGTTGTACTTCATGTTTGCCTGTATTAAAATACTCACATTACCTGAGTTATCCTTTTAATCTAATCTGTGAAAATTTAATTTTCCAACTTCTGAAAGTTCTGATAGCCAAACTTTGATTTGCCCAAATTCACATTATTTATGAAGCAAAATCCAGTGTACAAACCTCAGTATGAATACATTATTGGATTGCCTCAGCCTCTTTATTATCTCAGCTTCTTTAGCAGCCCTGCACACACAGCTTAACCAAATCTAGTATAGAGCTGAATTTTAAGCATATTTTCTCATTTGAGAAGGTGATAAAAGTAAAACTTTTTAACTTTTCCCTTCTCTATCACAGTCATGCATGGGCTGTAACTCAAGCCCTTCTAGAACTGCTGCAGTCTGGTTTTGTACTGTGGCTCCCCCATCATGGATCTCCTAGACTGGTATAGACAAATCAAACCGGCTGATTTGGCATTAATTCTGATCTTCCAGACTATCTGAATATTCTTTAGAACTATGAAATACAGTGGATTAGAGTTGTGCTGTGTTTATAAATGGAGGGACTAAAAAAAGTTAGTATTCTCCATTCAGTTAAAACTGTCATATATTACTTCAATATAACAAGGTAACATTTTTTTATGTACCAAACAAGCAAAAAGGAAATAACACAACATTTGTGCATTTAACTGAATACTGCACAGACTTATTATTTCTAATAGATGCTATACATTACTTCAAATATGTAACTTTATATGCCTTCATATGCTATGCAAAAGCCATATTCATGATAGAATTTCTGTTCCTTCAAAAGATTCCATTGAGACAAATTTAATTATAAATGCTTCTTGTTAATGTGGAAATATTCCCAAAATACATGCAATGCACGAAATCTGAAAATAAGCACGTTATTTTAAATTCTAATTTGTAGATATTTTAAAAGTTCAAAAACATTTGTCTTAACCTGCATGTCCAACCCTCTTTCCCTTCCCTGGCTGCTTCTTCACACCAAAGAAAACATCTGCCATCTGACATGTGATATAAAGTGAAGACATCTAGGTGGACCAAGATGCTTATTCCCTTTTGAGACACTCACCTTATGAAAAGCTGCTGATTGTCCTAAATCTGCAGGTACCTGAACTGATATTTCTAAAGTAAAAACCAATCAAACAAATGCAACACTTTCAGATGGTGTCAGAGATCTCCTATGATGCCATAGAAACATTTTTATACCACAGCATCGCTCTCAGATGAATCATGAACTCTGCATCAGTTTCAGTCTCATTTTCCTATCTTTCAGATGAAGGGAAATGTCACAGAAAAATCCATTTAGGACCTGAATTTCAGGACTTTTATGTTGCCCAAAGATATTACAAAGCTAGATAAATTTTGTGTATTTTCTTACCATTTTTAAAAAATATTTGTGTTTATTTTAAACTTAGCTGAATTCAGGGGAATGAGGGACAAACCCAGTTCAAGCTCAAACCCAACTGTTCAGCAGGACTTTGTAACCTGTGAAAAAGAAATAGAAAATATATTGTCTATGAGAATAAAATAGTTTGCTGAGAAATTTAAAATCAGACCAAACTGCCAGAAGAGCAACAATCTCTTTTAAGAATGGAAAAAAACCATCAGAACAAAGGAAAGGGGGTATGGGGGAAATAGGAGCAGTTCCAGGGACACACAGCATTCTGTTATCCTAATTGTTCTGCCTGTTGTTCTGTAAATACTTCATCAAATGTTCTCATGGTTATCAAGCATATGTTTTGAATGCATTATGTAAAATAATTAGAAGCATGTGCTTCCTTTCCTATTCACAGAAATATGCCAATATTCATCTTATTGTCACAGCCTTGCCAGAGCTCTCCTTTGGCTGGACACTCAACCATGCAGCTGTCTTGGACCCCAGTCCATTTGACCTCTTCCTATCAAGTTCCCCTCTTCCTTTGCACATTATAAGGCTGGGACACACTTCTTTAGGCCTTCCTTGCACCTTTTCTCTGCCCACCTCCTTTCCCATTGCCATGTTACACAGAGACCCTGACCCTTGCAATTCCCATGTCTCATCTACTTCTTCTCCATCTCCAGCAGTGATTAAGGATGGCCTGGGTTACAAGTCCAGGAGAGATCTGACATCAGGGATAGTGAGGTCCATGTCCACCGAAAGGCATCTTACATCAGTAAGATCCTGCCTAAATTATTTCCCTCTTGCACTGAACAGGGATGGCAGCACCAATTCTGCCACAGAAGGACTTGGAGTGCACATCAGACACAAAAGCACCTCGTGTCTGCACAGTAATATTCTGGGGGGGAGAAAGTCCTGCCAGCTAAAAGGCATTGGAACAGCTACTGCCATAGGTTAAGAAGGCAGGAAAAAAAATCTATGGACAAAAAGGAATTTGCTGTTTATTGGGTATTCCATTTGCTCTTTCCTTGGACACACACAGCCTCCTAGCAGGAAGTTTTCTCATAGAAAAACTCATCAAGAAAAGGATTTAGGAGAAAATCCTAGTACTCACTTACATTTGACCCAAAATTCATTTAGGCTTTATGCTTGTTATGCTCCAACATTTGCTGTTCCAAAGTACCCTGTGGAAAGGCCATCTAGAACAAATGTTCCTTTCAATACTAATCTGATGTGGAAATATAAAATATCCATGCATAGAAAACCCAGTCTTGAAGAGAATTTAAAATAGCTTCTCCAGGCCACAACTTGTCCAGAATTAAAATATCTCAGTCACTCTTTTTTGTCAAAGGTTTGAAAATATGGTTTTTATGATGATAGATGTGGGGAAGTGTTCCTTATTTTCGAAGGTGAGAAAAAGTTCTGCTTCCATCTTCCAGCATAGAAAATGATGTTGTAGGGAAGGAAACATCAAAAGTAGGTTTAAAATACTCTCCCTGCTTCTGTAATAACCAGTTGTTAGCCAGACTACTGTGCTACCACAGGAATGTTTGATGGTTCAGCTCCCACTCTTGGGCAGCTGCACGAAACTGGGAAAGAAAGAGGGAAAGGAGACCCTGAGCAGAAAGCAGGCTCTGAGCAGGGTCATTCTTTTACAATGCATTAGCTTTCAACAAAAATATAACTTGTATTTCTATTTTTCATGTTTCTGATTTATGACCTAAACCACAGAAATATAGAAAATAGTATAAAACAACTGTAGTATTTCCCAGAATTAATTGTTTGTGTAATACTGTTGGGGTTTTAGAAGTTCCCTGTTCTTTCTTTTTACCTAAAGGAATTTTCCCCCATGTCTTGTTGCTAAGGAACAAATCGCTGGGCACTTAAGAGAAATAAAGGGAACTGGCCACGGGGGGGGAGTCCAGCCTGCTGCCCTCTGTGCCTGGAGTTTCTCATTGGGCAGAGAGGCCGCGCGAGATTGGAACTCGGGACGGGAAGCAGACTCAGCCTGGCTCGTGGTGCTCTGGCATCCGGAGGGGAGAGACAGAGGCCGTGCTGCTTGCCGTTCCTCTGCTGCTGCCGCTGCTTTCTGCCGCCGCTTCTCTGCCGCCGCTGCTGCTGCTTCAGCTTTCTGCTGCTGTTCCTGCTGCTCCTGCTGCTGCTGTGGCTGCTGCTGCTGTGAGTTTTTTGCTACACTGTAGCCGCGGCACCCCCTGCCTGCCGAGACGTCCGGAGGTCCTGCTGCAGCTCCGGAGTTTGGTACATCTCATCCACAACGCGGGATTTGGGTCCATCTCTCCTGCTCCAGCCTGCTGTTCCCGAGGTTTCCTCTGCCCTCACAGGGTCTGTGCAGTGACTTCCCCTCCGCCATCACCGCGTGGTGCCGAGCTCGCTCCGCAGCGCCCCCTGCAGCCGCGGGGGAACATCGCACCCGCCCTGCTCACCGGGAGAGGCTGCTCTGGCTCTGCTCTGTTTGCTATCACTGCCACAGTTACTGCTGTTTGTTTGCCTTGTTAGATATATCTATTAGTAAAGAACTGTTATTCCTACTCCTCATATCTTTGCCTGAAAGCCCCTTGATTCCAAAATTATAACAATTCGGAGGGAAGGGGGTTACATCTTCTATTCCAAGGGAGGCTCCTGCCCTCCTTAGTAGACACCTGTCTTTCAAACCAAGACAAATGCATGCCTCTCAATGCTACAGTCAGTGACAGGAAAACAATCATCTGTGGACTGACTAATTTTCTTAATATCTTAATAGCTTGGAAATTCCTTCTTTCATGACACCTTTCCTTTTTGAGTAAAAATTATAGCAGTTCCAATTAAAAAGACCCCAACAAAACCAAAACCTGAAAGTACAACAGCTTAGGATGTCAGTTAAAACTTTCAAATAAATAAAATAAGTTGTTCATAAGTCAGAAAGGAAAACCTACTTTCTTCTTAGAAGAAAAAAATCAAGTGGCAAAAGCACAATCAAAAGACAAATCTGAATTAGTACTCTGAACTTTGAGGTCCTTGCCTTTGTTATGAATTACCTACAAACAAATACTATCTTTGCCCAAAACACAGTACTGTGCTAATAGGAATACTATTTAAAGTTTGAAATAATGTAACTTTAGAAAGTATTTATGAAGTACTTATTTTAAAATTAGTTCCTCAAAATAATGAATTTTTACTGAAAAATATGATATTTATAGTTTCAGTGTTGTTGGAGGGTCTAAATAATATGGTCAAGGCTATTTTATGATTCTGTCAATCAAGGATTGTTAACAAAACACAAAGATAAAGAATTTTTTTTTTAAACAACATATATTTTGTTCTTGATTGCTTTTCTGTTTAAACTTTACACAGTAAGTTGAACAATCATTTTTATTATTTTTGGCAAATAAATCAGTAAAATCTATTTGACTGAGACTAGGCCTTGCCAAAATCATCAGCAATTATGGGGAAAGAAACTTTTTGAACGATGAAATAAGTTGTAACATTGAAGCAGGACAACAGCATATGTCCCAGTTTTTGAGACAACAGAACATGATTTAAAAATTCATCTCTTCCACACATGATAGTGTGACAGTACAAAAAAGGTTTGACACAAAGAGGACACATGGAAAAATCCCTTTCACCACAGCATGAATATCTATATGATTCATTTATTATATTTCCATTTTTTCCTCCTCTTTCTGAATGGGGACATAAAACTCGTGGCTGAAACAACCTCCCCACTTGGTGGGAGCTAAGCCAGGCACACACATGAGAGCCTGGCTGTTGGGTATTTTTTAGGAGGCTCTGGCAGCCCTTTCCCTCTCCCAATGCTTGAGGTTTTAGCTGTAATACAGGGACTTTACAACTCAGTCTAAACAAACCACCATAAAATCAAATATTAAAAAAAACCAAAAACCTGCAATGTTTATCAGTAGGGAAAACAGTTACAGGAAGAAAGATACAATTCCTGGGGTTCTCCCAGAATTTCTCTGCAATAAGTGCCCATTTCAGCACTGATGTGGGAAACGGTTTTATTGACACCCACACTGGATGATTCAAAAATACAGGTCAAAAATAACACTTCTGTTTGCAAAACAGATAAAACCATACTCTAAAATAGACATAAATATGTACTTTTATTTTTTCTGGAAGCATCAGCTCTTACTTTACACTGACGATAACGTCACAGTTAAATCCAAGAGTGTGGCTCAGACGAACTCAATGGGAATATGAAAGGTGCTCAGTACCTTGCAGGACACCACTATATGATATTACAACAAAACATGAATTTTTCCTTTTATTCATGTAAAAATTTGCGTCAACATCAGCATGACAAAGTTGCCTGTTCTAAGATGAAAAGTTGTTCCCATTGTACATAAACTGAATAAACTTCCTGCAATCCTGTTACATCACTCTACTGAGATTTTCCTGTTTCTTTGAATCAATCTAAAGCCATACTGAAAGACACTGATTTGGCAACAAAGACTTTTCTTTCTGAAAAGGCCCAGAATGACTAAAGGAATTGCAGAGTTCATCCTCCACTGGGAAACACTTTAAATAACAGCGCACAAATGATGTGCAAAGCTCATCCCAAGGGAAGAAAAGTTTGCACACGCTGGTCTAAATAGTTTTGTGGGCATTAGTCTGGAGGTTCTCTTTCAAGAACTTTTGAATATTGTAATTTTTTTTCAGTTTAGTTTGTTGCACTGTAATAAGGGAAAAGAAGGACCAGGAGATCAGATAATTAGAGTGTTATAAAACCCCTCTAAATATCTTATTATATCCTCAGTTCTGACCCAAAATCACCTGCTTACAAAAAAAAAAAAAAAAAAGAAGAAACAGAAGAAACAAATGCCCTTGCAGCTGGTGGCATTGAACTTACCAGATGCAGCTACATCAGCTGCTATGACCTTCTCACAGTAAGCAGTGAAAAGGGCATCCAAAAGCAGTATAAACCATCTGCTAACCCACCAGATTACCGCAGTATTAACAAAAAGTCTTCCCACAGATTTTCTGATTCTTTTTTTTGTTGCAGGGAAAAAATAAAGCTCATGATACTGAATTGTGACGATGTCATCTGTGGAGCAGAACACTGTGGAAGACTGGGTGGTTACTATATCACGTGGGAAAAACTGTCAAGAAGAGTTAACCCAACCTCAAGGCACTGATTTTGTAACTGCACAGCCCTCCAAGAATGATTCCACCCTTGTCTTCAATCCATCTGCATACTGCAAACTACTGCTGGGGAAAATAAAGAGAGGATTAAGCCAATATTTACACATACGACAGAAAGAGATCTTTTATTCTGCAGGTACTGGGTATCATGTGTTATCATCACTCAGGTTAATGCTGGAGTCAGGATGAGGAGAAATACCCCCTTAAGTTGGTTGGAAAGTTGTTTGGAATGCAGGAATTGGTATTTTGTAACATGATTAGAGAATATGGGGTTAGCAGAGTTGTTCTAGATATGTGCCATGTTAGTAATTTCAAAATGCACCAGCATTCATTTTCTTGTGGTGGAAAGAGGTGGAGAGGGTGACTGTTAAATACTAACTATAAATAATAGAATATTCAAAGACATTGCAGACCAAAATGTGTCAATTATATCAATGGCTATGACACAACTGATAGAAAAAACAATTTTTGCCCTCATTCGGAGCCCACCTGGCTGGCCTGTAGTTGGGGGAAGATCCTAAAAGTCACGGGACCTTATTGGAGACTCATGGCAGTAAAAGTGCAATGTTTATATCTAAAATATTACACATTCTGAGTGCCATATTTATACAAAGACTCTAATGTTTTCAGGAGGCCATTATTGTTTAAAGTCTTGCAGAGGGAGTCTAAAGCATTTAGCAAAGATGACATTCATCCCTATAAGTTCCTGTAGTTGAACATTTTATGCCATTTGAAACATCCTGTAAACGTGAGTATTTAGGTAAGAAAAGCAGGCAGCAATTACCCACTCCCATCATATCTATGTTTCCTCTTGTTCCCAGCAGCCAGATACAGGCAGACAGAGAAACTTAAGAAAAACATTTAGAGAACATATTCTTTCATCCAAGTAATTAGCCATCAAGCATTCTCCATTTAAAGCCCTCATGCTAAAGGGGAGCTCAGATCTGGTGTCTCCTCACAGCTTTAAACTTTCTCCTGGAAGTTGCACATGGAAGTTGCCCTCTGCTGTTTGTAGGTTGTGGTCTTGACAAGCCCATAAACATGTCTAGGGCTGGCTATAATTTATTTTGATTTAGCAAGTCAAAGAGGGTAAAGCATTTAAAATTACTAAGTTGTCCTCCAATTATCAAAGGTCGATTTTGGTTTCAAAAAGTAGTGGAAAATTTAAAGAAATATTAGGAGAACAGGTTTTTCACTAGAAATTATGATTTTTAGTGGCAAAAATAAAAAGTTTGTATTGCATATGAAATTCAGCACTGGCATATATCAGCTTTACATGCAGATCATGGAAAAATCTGAAGTTCAAACACCATTAACCTTCACTTCTATGATACTGTATCTTGCTTATAGTAAAATTCACTAATATAATACTGTTTCTACAATTCTAAACAGTAAAACATCCAAAGTGAGGCACTAAAAACAGTCCTTTTATTTTTCTAGATATTTTAAGTGTATATTTTCATACCTTTATATTTTCTTTCTGACTTTTGAACCTGCATGACACACATTTTCCAAAGGTTCTTCGGAAGCCACAAGAGGAGGTTTTCAGATGTTTTAAAATAAAAATTGAAAGGCTTTCATATTCCCATGCCTCTGGGAACTCATGCTTTAACAAATACATCAAATAGTCTGGTGCTCATTATGGTAAGTTTGTTATACAGATCATAAAACACCTCCAAGAAGCATCTACCTAATGCTAACATTTTGCTTAGATTAAAAAATACAACTAGATCTGGAAAAATTTCTCTTCTTTGGTATATATCCAGGTACTGTAAATCATATGCTATATGGAGATTTGCAATATTTTGTCTCTGCAGGATATCTTCTCATGACAAAATACCTTTCCAGATCAGTATTGCTGAGACAGGAAAATCTGGCTTTGCAGATTGTGAGAAAAAAGGTGCCATTAAGCATTTTTTTAATTGTGAAAATTTGAAGAAGATCTTAAGTTGAAGCTTTTCTTTTGAAACAGCTAAAATAATGTAATATAAGAAGAGAAAGTATGGAAAAAAGGAAATGGATAAACATTTCTATGTAAATTAAATACTAAAACATACTAATTGAGTGGCTGACGATGGCCTAGTCTATGCTACTATTGGTGAATTTGGAAAAATGCTTTTGTTATCCATACTAACATATCATTTTTATAGTTTCAAAAGGAATTTCAACTAGACCAAACAGACCTAGGATAAAGCGTATATTAATTATCAGTATCAATTGTTTGGGAAATATGTGGAGGGTGTGATGGGTGCAGAAATGCTCAGTTCTCTGGGTTTTAGAGCTGTCTAGATTTTAAGAACAGTGTGAAAAGAAGAAACATCCTTCTCTGCAGTTTCAAGCAAAATCTTTGTTCAAAGCTGTGAAAATCTTCCAGTGGTTTCTAAAAACTGGAATTCAGCAAGCTTTCGTTACTCCTTTGCCACATTTTTGCCACATTGAACAGAAAAGACCCAGAATTACAGCAGAACCTTTAGTGTCCAAGGCAATTCATTGCACTTTTCCAGTCTCATTAGCTCAGCCAACAGCTTCTGCTTGTTAAGAGGCTCTGTGGGTAGCAGCTGACAACGATCCTACAGCAGAGGTACCTGCAGAGACCATGGTTCAGGCTGTCTCCTGGGCTGGAGGTGACACTGCCAACCCTGGTCAGGGAATGTTCCATTTATTTTCATTTTATTCCCATTTCATTGTGATTTTGTTTCACACACCAGCCGGCTTCACAGCTCCAAGGCTTGCCTTTTGTACCTCAAAGGAAGCTGAAGGATTATCTGTCATGTGCTGCTTCTGCTTACATCCCTTTAACCCTCATTCAGGCAGGGTGATAAAGCTGTGAGGGGAAAAAATGCCCTTCATGTTAGCATCCCTCCGTGGCAGATTTTTCATTTGCTTCTATGTTTAGTCATTTTGAGCAATAATAGAAACTGAAATTTCACTTCCTGGAATACAGTAGCTGAAACATTTGATATGTTTTTGCTGGAGGGTGCTCCTAGCACTTATGTGCTCTTTTTTCTCCCCTTTTCTCTCCCAATCCAGCATCCATGTCCTGTTATACTGCATAATGAACATGAAATGTGTTTTTGATGGATATACAGGCAACAAGAAAAACCTCCAAGTGTAACAATGAAAGCAACAACACCTCCATAGCTGTATGTACTCATGCACTGCCTTTGCTTGCAATGAACACAAAATCTGTTTTGTGAAAAGGGGGTGACTTCATAAGGTCCCAGTGTGGTGCCAGGTTAAGCTGGGCAGGAAAGATCTGGGGATGAAGTAGAGCCATCTACACACTCTCTACCAAAATGGAGGCTGCCCTTAAAGAATGAAGGAGTCACAGCATCATAGGATGGTTTGTGTTGGAAGGACCTGAAGAGGTCACTTAGTTCCACACCTCTGCTATGGGCAGGGACATCTCTCACTAGACCAGGTTGCTCAAATCCCCATCCAGCTTGGCTTTGAACACTTTCAGGGATAGAACATCCACAATTATTTTGGCAACTGGTCCGAACACCTCTACCAAATAATGAACTTCTTCCTTATAGTTCACCTAAATCTACCTTCTTTCAGTTGTAAGCCATTCCCTCTTCCTCTATCACTATGTGCCCTTGTAAAAAATCTCTGGCCAGAGTCCCAATAGAAAATTAAGAGTAAGGGAACTGATCCATTTTCCCAAAAACTGGATCAGGTAGCAACTTGAGCAGCCCTCTGCTTTGATGGTGTAAGAGGAGAACATTTTTACCTTCTCCAGACAGTAAAAGTGACAGTGCCTGGGGAATACATTTCTGTAGTAATAGTTCTTGTCCTTCCTTGGGCATCTTGGTCAGAGAACAAAGAGCACAAACTTTCTGCCTTCCTTGAGCTCTTCACAGAAGCCCACACAGGACCTGCAAAGCAGATACAACATCAGCCATTAAAAAAAAAGAAAAAAACAACAACTAAAATTACTTCTACATACCTTCTCCACATTCATTAGTTGGCATTAGTTGGCATGGAGAAATTTAGGCTGCTCCTTCTCATGGAGCGGTCATTCCAAATATTCCATTTTCTCCCCATGTAGCAGCTGACAGCTGGCAAGATGTCACAGTTCGGGAGGCAGTTGCCACAATTTCATATCAGTTTGCATAATGTAAAATAGCTTTGCATGACACACTAGGAAAGGAGAACACAAGTGTACTACGTAGATAAAAAACTTGTCATGTGAAAACAAGAGTTGACAAAACACAGCTGCTTTTACTATACTCTCTTACCAACTTCCTTCAGCAAAACTGAAACTAGAATCAATGCTGGTGTTACAGGCTGCACTGCACAACCTGAGCTTGTCAGTTTGCTGTGCCTTGCTGCCTGTGGCATTTGCCTCTTGTCATTGCTGAGAGAAAGCACTGGCCAGATTTCAAGGACACGCTGTTCAAGAAATGGGATCTGTTCCTTTTAACGCCAGTGGGTCTGGAGCAAATAATATATACCAAGTCTGGAAGTCATAATATGAGCCCAGACATTTCTAAAATCAGCCACCATTTTATCACTGGAACCCTCAACAAAAATCCTGGGACCCCTGTAAACAAAGATGCTCTCTGTGTTACACTGTCCAGTTTGTAAAATGAGCATGAAAACAACTCCCACTTCATAGATACATATTATAGAATTTAATACATTAAATATGCAAATTGTGATGTAGGTCCCTACACAAGTTTCTTGTGGCAATGCTGGAATAAAAGAGACATAATTGAGTTTGATACATATTCACAAATCTCATAGCAATGTGGCACTGACCACTCTCACTCTTTACATGTTTTTTTAATGTGCTTACCTCTATGATATCTGAAAAATATTGCTCAGAAATAGGACTAAAAACTTCCTTTTTGTTCTTACTTTATACTTCCTTGATTGGTCACAGGAAATAGCTCATCTGGTTTATATATTTTGTCTTGTTTTTGTGAGCATATGTGTTGTATGAAAACACAACACTGAGTCAAAACCTGCTAGTTCCACGGGGTGTTTTTGGAGTGAAAAGGCACGTGGCCAGCTTGATATCCCACTATAAAATTTTATAGTAATATTTTTGCCTCTCTGAGGTATTTGCTGCTCACTTCTGTGAGGTTTCCTCTTGGCTGACGGTTTCAATTTTAAAGGTGAAAATTCCTCTCAGGAAAAATCTCCATGGAGATTTTAACTATCAGGACAAAGACATACAATCAGCCAGTATTTTCAAAATTTGGACTAGTGTACATATCAGAACAATGTGGTCCTTCTTTTCCTTTTTATTTTTTTAGTTGTGAGAATGAATGGATTTCTGTCCCTAAAACTACCCAGACTATTTTCTGCATGTAAATGTTCATTCCTCCTTGTAAAGAGTTCATCTAATCAGTTCTTCAGGTCATGAAAATATGTCAGTGTGTCCCACACTGTGCTCCAAAGAATAACAGATAGACTTGTGTTTTGTCACCTTTTTTATTGCTTGTATTGTTGTTTGGGGGATGGGTTCTTGAATAGCTGTTTCAGATTTTTTCCCTGTGGTATTATAGAATCATTTAGGTTGGAAAGGACTTTTAGGATCAGTGAGGCTGTTAACCAAGCACTGCCTAGGCCATCAATAAACTGTGCCATTCCAAATGATCACTTCTCATTTGTATAAAAAAAGATAGTTGATATTTTGCTGCAATTAATTTTCTACCAACTGGAGATATTCCATGAAAACAAAGACTGATTTTAACAACAAATAATGTTACTAACTAAATTATTTTAAAAATAAGAAGAAAATAGGAACTCTCTTTTCTGGGAATTTTTGCCGCTACAGCCACTTGTTCTTTTGGAAAAAAACAGCTCTGAAGCTGGATTTGTCTGAAAAGTAACTCATTCCTTCACTTTATCATGTGCTTTCATTCTGACAGGCACATGGGCAGCAGTTTGATAGTGACCACAATTCCTTACACTGCACTTCTCTTAAGCTTTACATCTGAATGGGATCATTTTCAAGATGAAATAATGAAGTTAAAGGCTTAATTAGCTATTGGAAAACTGGCAATTTTTACTGCATAAAGCTGCCACCCATCTCAGGAAACAGAACAGACTGAATTTGCTCTATAAATCCTAATGGTTGTAGTTATTATCTTGGAGCCATGCAGTCTTGGTAAGTTATTTGCAGTGGGATACAGTGCATAAAAATTCCTTTTTGTGTTCCTGTAGTTCGTAAGCCATCAAAGAATTGGTACAGTCTCATCTCTGCTTTGACAGAATTGTAGAAGTAGGGTCAAAGTCTGCCTGAGCCAAAATCTCCTTACTACTCTCTATGTCCTCTGCCTCAGTTTGTGGTAGGTGGGCAGTTCTTCTGTCTTTCAGAATTTAAAACCTCTTACATTTATCACCTTGAGATCTTTTAAAAATCACAGGTGTTCTTGATGAATAAGCTGGGAAAAAAAAATAAAATAACAAAAGAAGGAACCAAAGTCATTCAAACTTTGTCATAGAAAAAAGCAAGCCCAAATCAAAGTGCTTATAAATTACCACATTTGCAAGGTAAATATGTAAATAAATATAAAGTCTCACTATGGGGACATTTTCCTACACTGATTTAGGACTGTTCCAGATTTTAACTACAGGGCTGATGTGTTCTATGTCAATAAAGGGATGAGGAAATATTAGTACAGTTGGGCAGAACGGGATTGACCCTCTAGTCCCAGGATGGAAATCTCCCAAATGTCACAAAGAGCCTTCTAGGACAACTCAGTGTGACCCTTCTGGAGTTTGGTGAGCTGGAACTGTTGTTCTCTGAGGATTTTCTCATGAACTTTGCTCAGGAAGGAGAATTAGTCAAGGAAGATTAGGATATTCCAGACTGCAGAAATTGTCTGAAAGCTCAATGAAAATATAAACTGGTCTGGTTTTTCAGAATCTAAGAATGAAGGCTTTGAACTACTGAAACAAGATTGAAAGGGCAGCATTGATTTTTATCAGTTGATGTCTCCAGACAAAAAACCTGGATACTTTTCTCCAGAATAGCTTTTTATCTGACACAATTTAGTGGTAAAATACACAAAATATTATCTTTTATCTCAGATATTAGAATAGATATTTGATCCAGTTTTCACTGTTTTGGCATAATATAAGGATTTCTAAAGGCAGAATAACCCATGATGCCTTCTGAGATTCATCAGCTCCCGTCACTGAGGCAGCACTTATCTTAGGAGCAAGTATCACGTTAGCACTGAAGCACAGCTTCACGATACATCCAGAAAAATTGAAATATCATTAAAACTACTCAGAAGTCTGTAGACAAATAACTGACAACCAGAATTCAGCAGCTGAAGTGCCCAATACCTTAGAAATCCAGGTTAAGAATAAGAAGATGACTTTTGGAAGGTGCTGACTAAGAGTGAATGGCAGCACCTGATCCTAAAGTTCTGAATCTTTTCTCCTTCTGGTAAACTGATGAGATTCCATTCAAGGCAAGGGAGTCAGAGAGGGTTTTGTTGTCACTTTGAGGTATTTTTTCTTTCTTTTGACAGTCATAAAATTGTTGAAATATTTTTCATCTTACTGCAATTTATTTTTATCTGACAGTGTAGCAGCAGGAACTCAGGGAATCAGTGTATTACTTTTCTTTTTACATGCTACTTTTTAAAGTGCAAGTTCCCTGGGATCTAATGGTAATAAAAAAGCAGAAAGGGAAAAGAGTCAATGGGACAAGTGACAGAGGTCTTTACTGAAGGTGACAATTTTATCTTGTAAAAAATTATTAGAAATTTCTCAATTACCTGGAATCAGCATCTGGTGGCGGCCATCCCAACAGACACCCACGATTAGATTCTGGAAGTAGCAAGAATATTAGTCCTCTACACCGAATAAATCAAATTGATTTTAGGGTGGCACTGGACTTAGTTGAAAGGCAAGGCTTGATCTACCAGCCTTAACTCTGACATGACAAAGAATAACATTTCTCATCATGTTACTTTACTAGGGAATTCTCTCATCAACTCTTCTGTCCCTAGCCCCAGCTTACTTCAACTACTCAGAGAACTGCTTGGTTCGCAAACAAACACCTATGAAAAATAAGATAGTGGAGCACTGATCAGTGACAGTCCACTGTAAAACCAGTTAATCAGGTGCAGAAACATTTTCAAACCTGATGAATCTGTTAGTTCATAGTAGAGTAGACGAACAGATTATTTGCTGCTGCTACAGCACTAAGGAAACTCAACATGAACAGACTTGTTTTACATTGAGGGGTTTAGGCTATCCACACTTTGAGTGCTAAATATCATCCTTTTTGTCCTGGGTAATAAATGAGAAAAATGTTCACATTTCAGCACAGTAAAAACATTGTGTAGAGAGTACAGAATGGGCTGGAAATTATGACTCCTTTAATTAAGTCAACACCAGTCACACAGGCACAGGGAAATTCTCCTCTTCCCTGGCTGTGCTAGGGTATGGATGCAATGGTTTCAAAATGGTTTTGTTACAGGCAAGCACTGAGACTTTGCTCCTTAGGATGATGCTCTGGCTGTGTGGCCAGCTCTTGCTTTGAAGGCAATTTCAAATTTCTTTTTTATGGAATAAGATTAAAGTGCCTTTGATTGAGTTGCCATTTCAAAATTAAGCTTCCTGAAAGACTCTTGTTTTATTCAGTACAAATTTAGATCTCACACGGTCATTGTAAACTCCTTCTAGCACTTAAATTTAGCCAGATTCCATGCTGATATTAGGAAATCTGCCTTCCATTTTCAATATTATGGATCTTAAAAGACTATTACTCTCAAAGCTTTCTAACAACTGGGGTCTGGAAGGGAAAAAATGGGTTTTAATTAATATATATTCTAACATTTCAGGTGTCTTGATGTGTATACTATTGATTAGAAATCTAGATGTAACTATGCCAGCAGTATAGATGTATAATCTTGGTGATACTGATTTTAGAATTATCACCATACATGTTTTATATTGATTATTCATTTAAATGTGTCCTTCCTGTGGCCATTTTCAGTTTCTGAATGGCTCAGATTTCCACTGAGCTCTGGGAAACCTAAGGTCCTGGGCATCATATTTTGCTTGGAGTTTCCTTTTTTCCTCCCACAACTTTACGGTTCTTGGGAAATGAGTGGCATGGCAAGTTGTTCAAATGTCCTAGCATTTGAACTAAGCAGATTAGTAAATGCTTAAACTGCCATGCATGACTACTATTCTTCATAAATAAAATATCTCAGTGTGTTGGAAAGGATTGCTGCACAGGACTCCCAAGTTGTTCCCTCCCCTTGGCTTGTGAGCACTGATGTCCTGGAGGATGAGTCCCTCCGCACCCAACTGTCTTCAGTGCTTTTGCTAAAAATCATGTTTTTGGGCTTGCCTGAGCAGGGAAGAGACTGCACCGTGTTCCACAGTGAGAATGAGCCTGCTGCTTTGGTAGGGAACACTGACAGAAAATGGGACAAGCTGTCTTGCTTTTTGTAGGATGAGTATTCATGCCAGGGGTTAGTTTGGGGCAGGTTCCGCGCTGGAAATTCACACTCCACCATTCTGCCTGATGTACACAAGGACTCTGGAGCCCACAAGCAAAGGGCAAAGACAGATTCAACCCCAGGTACATTGGTCTGGAGATGGAGACCGTTTCTCTTACAAACACGACCCCTTTAACTGAAGACCCCTTTAGCTGAAGGGTTGGCTCCTGAAGACCTGCAACCACAGGCAGCAGACAGCCTGGGGGCTGCCAAAGGGTCTCAGAAGAAAGAGCCTGCAGTGATAGGCATAATGTGAAAATCTAAATGAAGGAGAAAACCAAAAAGTTCAAGGGATGAAAGAAGCCCCAGCTAAGATGTTTACAGAACATCTTAGCTGAAACGTCTATTTGGAGAAAGTATTTTTCACATGGAAGATGTCGAACCGTTCAGGCTAACATAGCACTTGCAACATTATCCCAAAGTACACAAAGGGAATTATTATTTTTCTTTGTCTTGAAATGTTCAAGGGAATTTATGTGGCAAGAACTACTATCATCACAAAAAATACCTCCCACGTGCCATAATACATAGACTTTTTAAAATTCCTGATGGTAGGAGCCTGTCAATCACACCCACATATTTGTGTATAGGGAAAGAACACACGTTATCCTCTTTGGAGAACTGAAGTGTTCGCTTGTTTACCCCATACAATGTAATTCCCGATTAAATATAAGGAATCCAAAATTCGCAATGTACTCCATCATTCAGGTAATTATGTGTGATTTTGCTATGGTTGGGGTATCTATAAAAAGGATAAGGCACAGATTTAACTTCTGTGTGGTACCATGGATCATATAAATAACACTTAACACTCAATAATCAAGATGATTAAACATTATTTAAGTTGAAGACTTGGTCTCTAATATTTCATTTAAAATACAGTTAAAAATATCTAAATTAAATTTGAAAGAATCTTTTTGGTTAAATAACTACCTTCTATATTTTAGTAAATTCTGTGTTATCTTAAAAGCACTTATCTATAAGTTGCATTTTTGTACACCCCATGTGAAAATTATTGTACCTGTATTAAAGTAAAAATTTATGTATGTGCTCAAATTAAATGTAAACGCTCTGCTGATTTCTAAGCAAGGCACTTCCGTGACAAATGAAATCCAAGCAGAACCCTATAATTCAATGTTAGGAGACTGCCTGGAACTTTTCTCTTAGCAAGGAGGAGACAGGGGCCCTTTTCTCCAGGGATCTCTATCTGACTGCCGGGATCACACAAAAACATGGACAAGAAGGAAGAAAAGGCCAAATAAGGCCTAATCACCTCTACTTTCCATTCACTTGTTATTTCTTAAATCTCAGATGATGTAGGCCATTGATTTCAGGACATTTTTCCCCACTACTAATTTATTTTTTTTTTTAATGCCTAACTGGATGGAAACCCTTCATAGTGTTAATTGCTCTAATAGCTCTAATACTCTAATAAAGTTTAGAGAACACATTTCTTGAGTCATTTAATAAACAAGACAGAGAGGGAGCTTTTCTTCCATGTAATCTTCGAACATGGTAACTGCATGATATTTTTATAGCATGAATTTTAGATACTGGCAATACTAAGCCTGAGCCTACATCTTTATAGAACTGTACCTCCTTCTAAAACCAGTATGTTTTCTCACCCGTAAAAAGGTTACTTAACCACACACCGTGCCTTTTCCTGCAGCCTTCTGAGTGTTCAGCATCTGAGACTGGAATTTTGTCTTGAATTTTGTCTCTGCTGTAGGAGGACCAGCTTCAAGTAACTCTGAGGACCCTTGAGCTGGCACTCTGCAGCGAGGCTCTCCACAGCACAAGGGCAGCACATGGCAGCAGCCTCTCCACCAGCCACCCCAGCTCCTGAGTGCGTGTAAAGGAGGAGCAGTGTCGTGACTGGCTGCAAATCTCCAGGACCTCAAATAATCCGAGTGATGTGGAACTGCCTTCGGGCTCTCTCTGCTTATTCCAGGGATCAAAGGAGCACGGTATTGCTCAGGGCTATGTTTTAAATGGTATTTAGATGCTGTAAGATTCAAGTGGGTGCTCAGTGAGGCTGATAAATGTGCCTAAGGATCTGAAGTCCAGTAGTCTTCTGCTTTTCATCTGTAAACCTGTGCACTCTTGAAAATTTACCCCATTAAACTATTTGCTCTAAGTGGGTGTGTGTATTTATTATCACTCATGGACCTACCCTTCTGAAGCTTTGCTTTTGGCTGCTCAGCTCCTGCAGAAAACCCAAGTGTTTCTGTCTTTAAAATCAGTAAAATGGTGAGCAGCTATGAGAACTGATGCCCATTATGCTCAGCCAAACAGTCAAAAAGTTAACAAGCTAAGAAAGACTTGTCAATAGAAAACTATGAAATTTGTTTGCTCAAGCTGGCAGCTAGAACAGACGTTTCTGAATCTAGTGCTGAAAGCAACAATCTCACTGAAATGTGATGTTATGTATGACAGGACGAGTGTGACAGACTTTCAGGGGGAATATTAACCTGCCAGCTTTACCACTGGTGGTAAATTTAAGAGAGAGGAGGAAAATATTAATATTGAATATTTATAAAACATTTACTTCTTTAGCCGTTTCTTCTTCTGAATGGCATTCCAGAACTAAAGCACAGTTTTAGAATGCTTATAATGTGTCACCAAAAGGAAAAAAAATCACAAAAAACTGGAAAAGTGTCAAATCTTATTCCTAGGGACCAGAGACACCAGGTCCCTTGGGAGAAGAGATTAAGTGAAATGAGTAGGAGACAAAGAACGCTGTAAAATTTCATCTGAACTTCAGAACCCAGCAGCTCTATTTTGCAATTTCAGATAAGTACACACAGTACTGTATTTAGTTATAAATTGCTTTTCCACTTTGTTTAAACTACACGGAGAGCAGATCTACACTACTCGCCTATGTTCCAATCAAAGTCAACTTTAGTTCTTCCTTGCTCATTTTGTGCTGCACTCCTGCAAGCAGTGCACTACATATTCCTGAGTATCTGATTGTATAAATTTCATTTATTATATACATTTCTAGGCGAGTCACAAACTATATAAAATGGTGCAGTAACACTTGGTGGAAACAATGTGTCTTTGAATGTAACAGCTCCAAAGTCAATATCATAAATTATGTTCTGTATACACAACACTAGGTATTTGTCAAGGCTTTGGTACTTAGGTGCCTCTATTAGGATTAATATGTTTCAAGAAAGCCGAAATACTGCAGCAATTAATCAAGTTTCCATAATTAAGGTAACCTTGATTTAAGCAAATTATCCTTAAAGCTCTCAAGAATCAATGGTTTAGATAAAACTGCTAAGTCAGTAACTCTGTGGTCTGTAACCGTATTCTTGGAGTTGATTTATGGAATAATTTCCATGCCTTAGTTCTCCCCTTGACACCTTTAAAATTCAAATGTACTCACCAGTGCATACAGCAGTTCTGCAGGACAGCCCCAGGAGCCACCCACCCACCTTAAGGGCGTCTGCAGGTCTGAGCTGCAGCACCAGGGGCTGTACAACATGTTCAGTGCAGTACAATTCCCTCCTCCTCCTCCTCCTCATGTGCTTTTTTGGAAAAACACCTCTGTGTCTGAACTCATCAGCAAACTCCTAATGGATTTCAAAGGTAAAGAAACTAGGTCATGCAAAACCATCCTATGTGTTGAATCAGCAAAAATGTTGTCAACCTCTGGAGCATCTTAGACATGCAAGGGAGACAGAAATATTTAAACTTTCTGACATTCTACTTTTAAAAAAGTAAGCATATATTTTAGGTTAATTAATCAATATTATGAAATGAGATGAGCTAGGAAATCAACCATCATGTCCTTCCAGTGGAAAAACAACTGAAAGAAAGGAGAAGTAGGGAACAATTGATGTTAGATTGTACTTAACTTGTTTGGTAAATCTCCAAAAAGAAATGCAAACCAGGGACAGGAGAAACAAAAAATAACTGCTGTGAAGAGAGGTGGTGGGAAAAGAGTCTAGGGAAGCACCTGTTCAAATGTTTTTACAGAGAAAAAAAAAATTGCATGGAAGACAAAGTGCAAATCAACTCTATGGAGAATTTAGAAGGTGTTCTGGAGACTGTTACAAATCTGCTTTAAAAATGTTTGTCTTGGTGGTGAAACACAGAACACACAAACAGATTAAGAAAAGGGAGCACTCCACAGGAAAAAAAGAATGTCAGTATGATCTGTGGAATAATTTTGTTCAGGAGTTTCCCTCTTGAGGCTTATAAATGTGTGTTTACTTTCAAAGGTGGCATTGCTGGCCAAATTGTCAGGAGCCAGCCTATAGTGTCACAATGGCTGGCGCCACTTCTCTGCTTCACCCACAGAAACTCAGCTATCACCAAGCAAATCACGAGTAGCAGATTCCTCACTACTCACACCCAAAGAACTCCAAAGAATAAAAAGAAAACAAAATGGAATATAACAGCAGAAGCTATTGAAAGCAGGATAAAGTGTGAAGCATGTCTTTTAATAAGAACAGCAGTATTGAAAATGTTCTCTTTTTTCTTTTGTTGTAGAGATTAAATGAAATGAAAATGGAGTGAACACAGTTTCATGGCAATCAGGACCTAATCTAAAGTCCACTGAAATAAACACTATATCTCCTATTGATGCCCATGACCATTGGTTTGGGTCCTTGTTGGGGTTTTAGAAGTTCCCTGTTCTTTCTTTTCTTTTTTTCCTAAAGGAATTTTTCCCCATGTCTTGTTGCTAAGGAACAAATCGCTGGGCACTTAAGAGAAATAAAGGGAACTGGCCACAGGGGGATGGTCCAGCCTGCTGCCCTCTGTGCCTGGAGTTTCTCATTGGGCAGAGATGCTGTGCGAGATTGGAACTGGAGGGGAAGCAGGCACAGCCTGGCTCGTGGTGCTCTGGCATCCGGAGGGGAGAGAGAGAGGCCGTGCTGCTCGCCGTTCCTCTGCTGCTGCCGCTGCTGCTGCTTCGGTTTTCTGCTGCTTCTGCTGCTGTTCCTGCTGCTGCTGTGAGTTTCTTGCTACACTGTAGCCGTGGCACCCCCTGCCTGCCGAGACGTCCGGAGGTCCTGCTGCAGCTCCGGAGTTTGGTACATCTCATCCACAACGCGGGATTTGGATCCATCTCTCCTGCTCCAGCCTGCTGTTCCCGAGGTCCCTCTGCCCTCACAGGGTCTGTGCAGTGACTTCCCCTCCGCCATCACCGCGTGGTGCCGAGCTCGCTCCGCAGCGCCCCCTGCAGCCGCGGGGGAACATCGCACCCGCCCTGCTCACCGGGAGAGGCTGCTCTGGCTCTGCTCTGTTTGGTATCACTGACACAGTTACTGCTGTTTGTTTGCCTTGTTAGATATATCTGTTAGTAAAGAACTGTTATTCCTACTCCTCATATCTTTGCCTGAAAGCCCCTTGATTTCAAAATTATAATAATTTGGAGGAAAGGGGGTTACATTTTCTATTCCAAGGGAGGCTCCTGCCCTCCTTAGTAGACACCTGTCTTTCAAACCAAGACAGTCCTGTGTATGAAAAGTGAATTTCCCGTGAGGAACATCAGCAGGCCATGTGCACTAGATATAGCTAATAATACTCTCCCAAGAAGAAGAAAATAATAAAGAAGTTGCAGAAACAGGTTTTGATTCAGTAACACTCCTACTTGTATGTGGAAATCAATGATAATGGCAAAGAAGATAGCTCACCTTCTGTCAAGGCACACTGGAACTCATTGCTAATGCTAATGCAACAGTTAATGAGTTGAGGACATCAAATATAAATGTGAAGCAAAACTCTCAAGTCTTAATCAGAACCCATTACTTAAACTTTCTTTGAAACCAACCACCAGCTCCTTATTTTTTTTCTTTGTATCTAAAAGTAATGTTCGTGCCAAAACAGCAAAAAGCAGATGCCTCTTGAATTCAAGTCTGTTAGAAATGGCTTTGCCACATTTGGTGTCTAATGCTGCAGAATGCATAAAAATAATGTGTTTGCATTTTGACAGTAGATTCTAAAATTTATCATGAAGTACTTTCCAGGAATATCCAAATACAGCATAACAAATTTAATCCTGAAATAGGATTCACTAGAACAGATTTCAATAAAAAAATCTTGGTTTGTCAGAGAACATGCGAAAAAGCCACCAAAAAGTAACAAGCTTAACTTTGTGATCACAAAGTGCCCCCACTCTTATGACTGGAGTTCATCAGTGATTTGCAAGAGGCATAAAAGACAAAGGCACATATTTCTTTACATGTGAAAAACACCTCAAAACCCCAGAAAGGAAATAAGAAAATGACTGGGCATTGGCAAAGAAGAAAACAGTTTTTTCGGCTGAGCTTTGCTGTGAATGGAGTATCAATAAAGCAAAGAGATCCCCCTAGGTGAGAAGAAAGGCTAATTAGCAGAATAGTGAAATGGCAAAGCAAAAACGAGACCATCAATTAAAGGTGTGAGGCCAAAGCAGTACAGAAGAAGGCAGTAAAATATTCTACAAGGTAAAACCCAACTACAGCACTCAGAGTTCAGCTTATGACAGATATTATAGCTGAACTGAAAAGCCTGCTGAGGTTTAGATGAAAGGGTAATGATAAAATGGATGAGAGCACTCTATAGCAAGGGAATCCTCTTCGTAAACATGTGGGACCACACTCATCAGTTTAAAAGCAGGATCCATTTTCCCACGTGGCAAAACTACTTTCTGCATTTTGAATTTCACTCATTCTGAGAAGGTATTACATACGGGGATTTGGCAAACAATTTAGCACTCTCCTGTTTAGAATCAGATATATTATTTTTAAAAGCAGAGGAGGTACGCATATGAATGGTGAAAAGCTATTTCTTCTCATGAATTTTGTAGAAGCTGACTTGATGGAAAGGATATCTTTTTTATATCAACAATAAACCAACAATTTTCGCATGCAGGGAGCCATGAAAAATTCAAGGATTTCAATCAAAGTTGGGCTTAACTTGGTTTCAATATTGGGAGTTACTGATAATCTAGGAAGTAATCACTAGATAAGATGCTCCAGATGTTAGGAACTCTTGTTGCTAGACACGTGCAATTAATTTTTAATCTGGTTTTCTAATGTTTTGGTCATGATCATCTGCTATAAGATATATTTCTGCACTTCTTAAGCTTTTTGTGGGGAAAAAAAATTATATACTACAGTGCTCAGCCCTGAAATGAAAGGAACTACATCTTTGGAACTTCAATTATAATTCCCATTTTCTTTGGCATCAATGAGAGGAAAACTTTTGACACGTATTTCTTACTTATTTCACATTCAGAGAGCATCATACTGACGGCTCTGCTCTTGCTCACATACATAAGAGTTTGATTCATCCTCTCAGTTATAACACTGGAATACCAGCACATGTTCAATTGCTATTGCTGCTATTTTGCACAACTTCACAGCACCAAATTCTTCCAACAATTTGCAAACTGAGTTTATCTAAATTTCAGGCCACAGGAAAGAAAGAACTCCAGCACCACAGAGACCAGAATTCATCAATGCCCAGAGCCATAAGGGGCTAGTTTGGAGCAGCTTACAGGCACTGTTCACTTGAGCAAGAAGTGAGCACAGGAGTCAGGGTATCAGTTTCTTGCTGGAGAGAATAAGAATGCCATTTTGACTTAATTATGACCTGCTGCAGTAATGGAGAATTTTCCAGTGGGAAGAAAATCTTAATCCCCTGTTGGTTACTCCTCCAGCATTAGAAACACAGTGTGATACAGCCCAGATGTCCTGTAAAATTTTACTGACAGGCATGTGGCAGAAAAGCACAACTGCTGAGATTTTAAGTAAGTCCATCCAGCCCTTCATCATTCTGCAGCCTTTATATTTACAACCCATTAGATTTGTCATATGTGGAGGACTCAACATGAACCTGAATTACTTCATTCATATCAATGGAGTGCTAACCTTGGTAACATTAATTTACATTAATGCTGTTACATCCACTACTGCTAAACAGTACAATAAAGAGATGAACAGTCTTGTACAGGAAGCTTCAGCATCCTCTTAAGAAATGGTCCTAGTTTTCAAGTGATATTTTTATTTTCAGATACAGTGTAGAATTAACACCTACTACTACAGCTCGGAGGTAATACTGATGCCTTAAATGGCTTAGAAACAGAGACTAGACAGGAATAATGGAATAAAGGAGGGATTTATTTGAAAGGCCTTCAGAGGTACACTCTGGGCTCCAGAGGGTCCTGCCTCAGTGGATCCCAAAATGGACGACAGGTCACAAGTTCTTCACACTTTTATATCAGCATAAATTCACCAAGCAGAACTCAGCCAATGATGGAATTTCCCCAAGCTTGCCCCCCTCTCCCCAAGATGATGGTTTCCAGTTCTTGGGCCTAGAACAGTCTGGGTGTCCTTGGAGAGTGAGCTAGAGAGGCTTTGTTATGTCTGTGTGAGCATGAGAGAACAGCACTTAACAAGCTACAGGAAACTTTAGAGTTACACTGGGCAGCTGAGGATTTGAAAAATATAAAAGTTAAAACCTAAGGCATCAATATCTACTACTTTATTATTTGTGCTAAATTTACCTCTACCACATGGTTTGCATTATGTGTCTGAGGGCTGCCCTTTTTCTGCAGATACGAACTTCGGGTTTCAGATGCTCTTTGGCTAGTAAATTAAAAATAATTTTAGAAAGCTATTTTGGAAGTTAGTAATTTTTTTTTCAAACCTTTGATTTAAAAAAAAAAAAAAAAAGAGAAAAATAAAGAAATGATATCTTACCAAGATTTTCAGCATTTTCTGTCTGCATTCTGTCTAGTTTTAAAGGACAAACACCTTTCTCTGTGAGATTCTGTCACTTCTTTCTTTAGCTTCTGCCACTTCTAAGGAAAATTGAGATAATAATTAATAAAGTCTGGAAAACTATACTTAGAATTTTCCTTATTTCAGAATGAGTTGTAAATAATTTCTGGACAAGTATTTATCCTTCCTCCAATCAAAGTCATTCCTGTTTTTATTTCTATATCTGTGTGTGTATGTATGTATATACATTCCTGTGAGATTTTTAATTATTTTATTGACAAACAAGTAACTGTGAAAAATCCTAAAAAAATTATTTTGCAAAAAGAGGTGATATATTTAAACATAAATCTAAGATGAGTAACCATTTAACACCTCTCGATTCCTACCAACTAGTAAAATGATCAGCAATAAGTTAAAATTTAAAATAGCATTTGTAAAACTACACTCCTACAAATGTGAAAATACTCATTAGTTAGTACTTTCCACATACTTCTAAGTCAGATCTGTTAAAGAGTAAAAGGGAACAACCCTCATAACAATCTGTGAAAATGATTACATTTTTTAGCCTAGATCTAGGCCTCAGCAGCGTCCCTTCTTTATCTGTGTTACAAACCGGTTTAACCCAGAAAAGCCAAGAATGCTAAGAGTCTAGGTATAAACTGGAAATAACATATAAGATTCTAAAATCTCCCCAAATGAGATTAAAATCAAACGAGATTAGATGTTGTTGCCAAAAAATTGGTGTATTTTATTTAATAGTGAAAGCGACAGAAAGAAAGAGAAAAGAAAGAAAGAAAGAAAGAAAGAAAGAAAGAAAGAAAGAAAGAAAGAAAGAAAGAGAAAGAAAGAAAGAAAGAAAGAAAGAAAGAAAGAAAGAAAGAAAGAAAGAAGAAAGAAAGAAAGAAAGAAAGAAGAAAAGAAAGAAAGAAAGAAAGAAGAAAAGAAAGAA
>VZRF01013725.1:0-14399 GCA_013396875.1 Vireo altiloquus | reverse complement strand
ACGTGGATCTGCACAGGCAGCTCCTGCTCAGGGTTGTTCCTTCCAGCTCCACTGGAGCCCAGTCCCAGTCCAGAGCCCTGAGCAGCAATCCCAACTCATCCCCTGCTCACCAGGGGCAGCTCCTGCCAGCACAGTGCAGTTAAACTCTGCCCTCGATGGCTTTGCAGCTTTGTGCTCTCTCCTAAAACCCCACAGATTTGTTCTGACAGACTCTGATCCAGGCAAATGTAGCCAAAGCGATTTTTCCTCCTCAGGGTGATGCCTTGTTCCTTTTCTGTTGCTTTTCACTCCAGCTTTCATAGCTGGCTCTGAGAAGATTGAGTTGTGTTATTCCTACTCCATTAAAAAATAAAACACTGATGCAAACTAAATGTTAGTTTGAGAAATAAAGTGTGAGAAATTGGCTGTGATTGCACTGTGGAGGAAAAACTTCCTATTTTATTGAGACATTATAAGTATGGCTCAGTTGTGCTGCGAGGAGCAAGCTGCTGTGCTCAGAGCAAGCCAGGGACCCACAGCAAAGGGAAAATGGTCGTGGAAAGGCTGTCCAGGAGCCAATTTTCACTTGACCCGAGCTGGGTGCTGTCCTTATTTGCAGCCTCTCTGATAAAAACAAGTTTAGAACTGCTCACTTCTCTGCTATTTCCCAAAAGTCCCCTGGATTTCTCATGGAAGGCAGAAACACAAAGCACGTTCTTTGGCATTATGACTTTGACATGTTATGTTTGACATCACAAAAATAAATTCTGGACTGGGAAATTCGAAGTGACCAAGACACTCACTCAGATGGGAACTAAAATTGTCCTGATATGGACTCAGAAAATGCTGTCCTTTGGATCCAGGTCCTGTTCTCTGCAATTCCCATAAACCTGGCTAGTGCAAAGATTTCCTATTCCAATCACTCACCCATCCAGCATTAATGGAGAGAGCTCAGCCAGAATTCTTTTCCCATTACGCATTCCTTAAAAAAACAAACCCCAAACCCACAACTAAACAGCATTTTCTTCACCGAGTCCAAATCGGTTCCAAATTCAGGGGATTGCTCCAGGTGCAAAGGTTTGTTCCTCCTGACAGCTGTCAGCTTCACTGGGGATGCAAATTAATATTAAAGGATGACAAATGAATGGCAGAGGAAATCTTGAAAATCTTCTCAGCCTGAGACATTCAGGTGCAGACTTTTAATGCCCTGAAATATGAATTGCAAGTAGGCAAATTACTGGTGGATTCAGAGTGTTGGTTTGTGGAGGGAATGAGGAGAAACTCCTCTGAGAGGCCCAGAGGAGACCAAACAAAGCATTTCAGAGGCCACCTGGACAAACAGAGAGCTCCCAGACACCTCTGGGTGGTTCAGTGTAGGAAATCAAATTTCTGTCATTATTCCTCAGTTGTTGCTTGCTACTCTTCACAGCTAAATTATTTTATATTTTATTTTCCCTCCCTCCTTTTGGATGAGAGGGAACAGCCTCAGGCTGTGCCAGGGGAGGCATGGCCACGTTCACCCTTTTTTGCTGTGAATTTTTAATTACTGCCCCAGTGTCCCCCTGGAGAAGCTGCAGTTGTTCAGAGTATTGGCTGCAAAGATTTACTTCTGCTGGAGTCCTGTGGTACTTTATGCTGTAAAATTCAGGATTGGAGTGCAGCACAGGAAAATTTAGGCTGAGTAGTTTTTCCGGATCAATAAATGCATCCGTGAGTGAGGCTGCAGATGGGGCTGGAGGCTGCCGGAGCTCATCCATCACTTATCCTGGGAGGCAGGCAGGGACACAGAGCTGTGTCATCCCAGCCCTCGTGGTAAGCTCCTGCTTACAGAAAATGAATTTATTGACAGCTCAGCCCGTATCGATTAAAGCTCTTCCTTGGGCTGGTGTTTTCCTGTTGGTTAACGAGGAAATGCTGGGGATGGCACCTGGAACAGAGCAGGGATTGGTTTCGTGTTTGTTAACGAGGAAATGCTGGGAATGGGAACTGGAACAGAGCAGGGATTGGTTTCATGTTTGTTAACGAGGAGATGCTGGGGATGGCACCTGGAACAGAGCAGGGATTGGTTTCGTGTTTGTTAACGAGGAAATGCTGGGGATGGCACCTGGAACAGGGCAGGGATTGGTTTCATGTTTGTTAACGAGGAAATGCTGGGGATGGCACCTGGAACAGGGCAGGGATTGGTTTCGTGTTTGTTAACGAGGAAATGCTGGGGATGGCACCTGGAACAGAGCAGGGATTGGTTTCGTGTTTGTTAACGAGGAAATGCTGGGGATGGCACCTGGAACAGGGCAGGGATTGGTTTCATGTTTGTTAACGAGGAAATGCTGGGGATGGGAACTGGAACAGGGCAGGGATTGGTTTCATTGACAGCCCTGGGCACCTGGCAGATCCACAGGTCCAGAGTTAGCACACTCGAGAGCTTTCATTCCTCACTGTGTGGAGGAGGCCAATAAATAATTAATAATTGGAGGAGGCCAATAAATGATAAATAATTAATAATTAATAACAGGAAAGGTCCCTGCCCACTGCCAGGCTCTGGAGCTGTCCATGGCCATTCCCACACAGCAGCTCCCTGTCCCTCCTTCCCTGTGGGGCTGGGAAGCAGAGTGTCACACTGGGGCAGGGATTGCTGCCCCTGCTCTCCAGAAGAGATCAATTTGCAAGAATTCAGTTTCACACTGCATTCCATCAGTGTCCTGTTGGGCTTTTCCAGATATATTTTTTCCCTGATATATTTTTAGGTGTAACTCTTGATTTGCTTCTGGTCAACACTCCCTTCTCAGTGCTGGTTATCTTTTATGTGTCACAGAGTGAATTAATTATAACATGGAAGAGAATCTCTTGGAGTGCAGTTTCTGCACGTGTTTGTCACAGCGATCTGTTTAGTGAGACAAAATTAAATCAGGGGAGAAATCTAATGGAACAGAAAATCAGATCTCCCCACGGGGACTCCTTTGGTTCCTCGGAAGTTCAACAGGAACATGTGCATGACTAATCCCAAATGTTCAGAAATAAATAAATAAAAATAAAGTTATTGCTGTTTCCACTGGCAGGGGCTGCCCAGGGCGGTGCTGGAGTCATTGTCCCTGCAGGTGCTCAGAACTTGTGTGGCACTTTGTGCTGTTCCAGTGCACAAGGGGTGTCCTGACAAAGCCTGGACTTGATGATCCTGGAGTGATGCCTGAAATGGCTCCCTAGAAACAGAGAGCAGACAGGAATAAAGGAATAAAGGAGGGATTGATTGGAAAGGCCTTCAGAGGTCACACTCTGGGCTCCAGAGGCTCCTGCCTCAGTGCATCCCAACATGGACAATGCCAGCTCCCGAGTTCTTCCCNCTCCTGCCTCAGTGCATCCCAACATGGACAATGCCAGCTCCCGAGTTCTTCCCACTTTGATATCAGCATCAATTGCCCAAGCAGAAGCCAGGCAAGGATGGAATTTGCCCAAGCTTGCCCCCCTCTCCCCAAGATGAAGGTTTGCAGTTGTTGGGCCCAGGAGGGTCTGGGTGTCCTTGGAGAGCGAGCTGGAGAGGCTTTGTTATGTCAGTGTGAGCATGAGAGAACAGCACTGAACGAGCTCCAGGGACCTGCAGAGTCACACTGGGCACTGCAGGGCTGGGAACAGAGAAAAGTTCAAACCTGAGGTGTCAGGAGAGCTTTTCCAACCTTCACATTGTGGGGATCTGGGATTCATTTCCCTCTCCCAGGTCAGCCTGGTTTGTGGAACACTCAGGGTGTTTCCAGGTGCTGGGAGCTGTGCTCTGGAGTGTGTTTGGTGCACACAGGACAAGCAGGGACTTGGCTCAGGAAGGCTCCAAAAGAATCACAGAGCCATTAAGGCTGGAAAAGACCTCCAGGGTCATCCAGCCCAGCCTGTGATGGGGTGCCACCATCAGTAAACACCTCCAGCGTGACCCAGGGCACAGCAAGGAATGAACTTCTCGTCCTTCTGTGTGAGACATGCCCAGTTACAGCTGGGCAGAGGCTGGGGCTGTGTTACAGGGCTCCATGTGAAACATGCCCAGTTACAGCCGGGCAGAGGGAGGGCAGAGGCTGTATTACAGGGGCAGGGCACAGGCTGTGTGTTTTGCAGGGTGTCACCCTGGTTTTTCAGCCTTCTGATTCTGTTTGCATTTTTGCTAAGGAGTTTCTCCCGCATTTCACATAAACAAAGTAGTGTTTTTTGTAACTGTCCTTTTTGCTTTCATTCCATTCTTGTTAGAAGAAGTTTTGATAGACTTTTACCTGAACCAGTGGAGTTGGAGAGGAGAGGACCTCACTGTCCAATCCACGGGGTTCCACAAAATTGTAAATAAGACAGAAAATTAAAGACTTCCCTCTCTTTTTCCTTTCACCTCACTCCGTGTGTGTTCCTTTTGTGCTCGCTAGCAGCAGCAGGGCTCTGCCAGGGGATGCTGTGCCCCGGGCAGGATGCAGATCCCAGCGCAGGGATGAGCTCGGCTCATCACAGGCTGCAAAGCTTCGCTCGCCCCAACCTCCTCCCGAACTCTGAATTCCTGGTAAACTCGGGAAGGGCCTGGCGGTCACTCCCTCCCTGCAGCGGGCAGCAATTCCAATCGCCTGGAATGACCCCCGTGGGAAGGGCCGGCCCCAGAGCACATCACATATGCAAATCAGGTAATTAGTCGGACGCAATTGCCGTCTGCAGGGGTAGTTCTGCACAGCGGCCCCCAGGTGTGCAGTGCTCATCGCTTTCCGCACGTGCCAAACAAATCGTTTATTTGTTTTTATGCCTTTTTTTCACGCACAAATCTCTGCGTGCCTCGAGAGGAGCAGAAGCTGCCATCCCTCGGAACTGCGGGGCTGTGTTGGATCGCAATTTCCCCGGGGAGGGGAGAAGAGTTCTCGTTATTTTCACTCCATAGCTTGTTTATATTGGGAATAAGCTCTTGGTAGAATATTTGCAATAAAAAGCTTTGAAATTGATTAAATGCCTGAGGTTCCTCTTGGCCATTAACCAAAGTTGGCAGCCATTTATTGCTTTAAACAGAGCGAGGCAGCAGAGATAATCCCTTCAATGTAATAAGCAACAGAATGAAGTGGAAACGGCAGCGTGGTGATGTAAAAGTTCTGGATTTTAGGAACGACGTAGGAATGTTGTATTACCAGTAACGGATGCTCCTGCTTTGGGAATTTCTGAGAAATAGAAATTGTTTGCCGTTGATGTGCCAGCAATCTTTATTCAAAACAGATCCTCCCTTTTACTTCCAGTTAGTATTTAAAAAAAAAAAAAAAAAGAAATCAAAAAGGAAGGAAGAAAAGATGGGATAAATAGAAAGGTGTGATGTGCCAGTGCAGGGCTGCCTCCCCCTCCCAGCATCATCCAGGTCACTGCAAGGCTCCCTCTGGCCCTGTCCCCTCCCCAGCTGTGGGGAGCAGCCCTTTATTTCCTTTATTAGTGCCAGGTTTGGTCACCATTCCCTTTCTGAGGACAGAGCTGCAGCTCAGCAGCCTCTGGGTCCTGGGTGCTGGCACAGACCTGCCCCCAAAAATGTGCCCAGGAGCCCCATTGAGCGAGGGGGAAGCATCAGCAGAGCCCCCCGAGTGCTGTGCTGGGGATACTGCACACAATCCTGGCCTGGTTTGGGTCGGGAGGACCTCAAACCCATCCCACCCCATCCCAGCCCTGCCATGGCAGGGACACCTCCCTCCGTGTCCAGCCTGGCCCTGGGCACTGCCAGGGATCCAGGGGCAGCCACAGGGAGAACAGAACAGTTTTGGGCTCTGTCCTGTTGTATTGCAGCAGAACGCCCCCAAATATTTTAAAGCAGGTGTGAGTCTGCACAGTGAGCAGATTTAAATGCACACACTGCCAGGAGTTTCCCTGCAGCAGTGGGACCCTGGCTTCCTCCCCGGGCTCCCCAGGGAGCATCACCCACACCCCAAACTGCCCAGCTCCTCTCCAGCTGCGGACACAAGAAAATCCCTTTCTGGAACACACACCAGAGTTCATTTTTCACTGGAGCTTTGGGTTTTTCTAGGTCACTTGCTTACCCTAAATATTCTCCCTTTGCAGTCTCTGCCTGTTTGCGATAGACCCAATTAGTCAGAGCTCAATCAGCGAGCTCCAGCCCAGGTTTAATGAGGGCTCTCTTTGAAGCTGCATCGTTAGGGCTGAGACAGAGGCACTGCTCTCCTTGGGAGAGCTGCTCCAGTTCTTTGTGCCACTGCTTCTTCTCTGCCGGGATTTTTCTGCCATCCCAAGGCTCCTGCTCCTCATCCTGGACATTGGGACGAGGGCTGGAGGTTGGTGTGGGAGGTCAGACCCTCCAGTGGCGTTCAGAGGATGCTGGTGGGGTTATGGGATGGAGATTGTCCATGGCAGGAGTTCCTTCTGCTTCCTGACACCCACGGCACTGCCAGTGCTGCAGCTCCTGCAGTGAGCCCGGCCCTGCAGGGGTGAGCTGAAACCCTTCAGCAGCAGGGTCTGTGGGGTGGTCCTGGCCCTGCAGGAGCCCCTGGTGAGCTGAGATCCCAAACCCTGCAGTCCTGGCCCTGCAGGAGCCCCTGGTGAGCTGAGATCCCAAACCCCTGCAGCCCAGGCCCTACAGGCTTTGTTATGTCAGTGTGAGCATGAGAGAACAGCACTGAACGAGCTCCAGGGAACTGCAGAGTTCCACTGGGCACTGCAGGGCTGGGAACAGAGAAAAGTTCAAACCTAAGGCATCACTCGGAGCTGGGCTGTGAGCTGCTCCCTGTGCCAGGGGTACCAGGGCCCTGCTGTGGTGGCACTGCCAGCCCGAGGTGCCTCCCTGCCAGCCCCCAGCCCTCCTGGAGCTGTGCTGCTTTGGCTCACGGCAAAATCGACTTCTTCACCTTCAGTTCTGTCCTGAGGCCCTCAGGAGCCACAGCTGCTCCTGGTAGAGCAGAGGGTTTGGGAGCACAGCAGCTCCGTGAGGCACAGCCTGCTCTGCACAGACACAGCTTCCACTCCAGCTCAATACTTCAAATACTTCTACTGCAACCAGCGAAACTCAAGTGTGATTAATAATTATTAAGCTGGAGAAAAATCCCAGTCCTGTGGCAGAGATAAACTTACCTGTCTTGAACTAAACATGAAAATCAGGATTTATCAATGTGGAATTTGATGTGTTTGCAGTTCTGTGATGACAGAGAGTGAAATCCCAGGTGAAATTTTGTGTTGCAGTTTAGTTTCACGTGTGCCAGCCTGGGCTCCTCCCTGCAGCTGCTTGGATAAGCTGATGGATTTAATCCAGACAAATATCACCTTCAGGAGAGCAGTCCCAAGCTTCCTGCTCGCCGAGGAGGTTCTCTGCAGCTTCCTTTGCCCCTCGTGCCGTCAGTGCAGGGCTCCTGGCAGCACGGCCTGGAGCAGGGACCCAGTGGTTCCTGGGGACACAAATTGCCCCGTGCTGCCCCGGAGGGCACAGGGCTGGCTGTGCTCAGCTGCCCGAGGGCAGAGGCACCCAGAGCCTGGGTTTGCTCCGAGCAGATCCTGGCTGTGAGGGGTGGATCGTGGGGGTCGGGTGGGGCTGTGGGGCTGCTCCAGCAGCAGCATCCTCCTGGCAGCTGCTGAAGGGCTCGGGGTGGCCCCGGGACAGAGCTGCCTCTGCTCCTGGCAGGGCTTTCCCTGCCTGCTGCCTTCTGCTCTGAGTCTGACATGGGAATAACCTGTCCCTTGGAGATAAATTCCATAATTCATCTTGTGCTTTTCCTCCCGCTGCCAAATGCATTCCTCCCTTCAGATCGAGTGCTGGCCACTGGCTGGCACATGGATATTGTCTTGGAACTTTAGGGATAGGAATTGTGTCGGTTCCAGGTCCAGGAAATCCTTGGGAAAACTTAGAAGTTGCTTGTCTGAGAAATTAAAGTCATCACCTGGACAGGACAATATTTACAGTATCTCTCTGGTTCTGTTTACAGCTTCAGTGTAAATCCTTGCTTCCACACAAATTTATTATTTACCTTTGTCGCTGGAGACCTTGTCTGGCGTTATTTATCATATATATTGTGTGTGATTATATTTCAACTCCAAATTATTACTGGCAGACGCGAGCGTGCCTCGGCATCTCTCTTTATTACACTTTGTGCTCTGCAGTTCATCCTGCCTGGCGGAGCCTGGGTGTCACTCGGGCAGCTTCTGTGATTTATTGCTGGGCTTCCAGACTTTTGTCTCGAGCCTCCACCTGTTCCCCAGCTGTTGCTGGAGCACGTGTCTCACTTTGGGAGGGTTGGAGCTGTGCTGGTGAGGCTCTAACGCAATTCATCTCTGTAATCTCACCGACCACGTGGGGCTCTGTAATCGTTACTGGTAATCTCCTCTCCTCTCTTCTGTCTGGGTGTGTGTGTGTGCAACCCACAGCAAATTGCAAATGCTGCCGGCTCTGCTGAGCTGGGACATCAAAGCAAACTCTGATTTAAGTGCAGGCAGCTCAGAGGTCAAACCAGCAGTGCTGACGGAACCAGCGAGCAGTGGCAGTGTAGGATCAGGGAATCCCAGGCTGGGCTGGATTGGGAGGGACCTTAAACCCAAATCATTCCACCTCGGGACATCTCCCCCATCCCAGGGCGCTCCAAGCCCTGTCCAGCCTGGCCTGGAGCTCCTCATGCTGGCAGCTGTAAGCCTGGTGAGATACATTCGCTCAAGTGCATCAACTCACTTTGGGTATAATTCCAAATCTGGGCTGTGTCTTTAGCTGTTCATCCCAGCTCAACCTGTGACATGTTCAAGGAAACTATTCTATAAAAGGAAGATGATTTTTTTTTCCCCTTTTGAAGTGTTCCATCATTCTGATTTCATTAGTTCATGTAAAGCCAAACTGCCTAATTAGTGCCCTCAGTGAAAACATTGCATCAAACCCATGGCACATGTCAGGGTTTCTGCCATATCAATCAAAAAGCTGATTGAGTTTTCTCCAGGGGCTTCCTGTTGTTTGTCCCTGTGATGCCAGGGTGGGGTTTTTTCAGGACAGGGGCTGACTTTATGCAACAAAAGGAAAGAATCTGTTGTGCAATGAGGATTCTTGAACATCCCAGGCTGAGGTAACTGTGTAAGGATTTTGGCATTTGGGTTCCACGGAGAATGAAAGGATTGGAACCAGCTGATCCTGAAGGTCCCAACCCTTCATTCTGTGGTTTAGGTGGAGTTCTCTCTTCATCTTCATAACTTTGTAACAGTAATGTTAATTCTTTTCAGCCACACAGCCTGTAAGAGAGCAAAGAGAGGATTTCCAGGCAGTTTTGTGTCTCTGTGCAGCAGTGGGGTGGCAGCAGGGCTGGGCAGGGGCTGCTCCCACTTTGGGGGTTCATTTCTGTGGGGTCCCGTCCTGGACCTGGGGTTGGGTTGGTGGGGAGGGATTTGGGCTGAGCTCAGCCCTTCCCAGCGGTGTTCGGCCTTGAGGCAATGATGGCTTCACTCCCATTTGGGGAAATGGGCTCAAACGCAGATTTTGGGCCCAATTCTGCTGAAAATCTGCACATAAAGATCCCATTTTCCACTGGGCAGTAAATGGTGTTTGGTCCCTTTGCAGCACCATGGACACCACTGGTGTGTAACAAAGGTGTTTGCTGCAGGCGTGGGGTGAAGCTCCCTCGAGCTCCTCAGGTGCTCCCTTCAGGATCGTTCCCATGGCCAGGTTTTATTCCCACAGGGAATATGTGGAAGAGAATTCCCGGAGGGCCGAGCGGGGCAGGGGCTCAGCGGCAGCAGCCCCGGGAGGGTTTGGGGCGAACAGGGACAGAGCATCGGCACCGTCCCGAGGAGCCAAGGGCTGCTCTGGAAGAGTCAGAGCTCCCTCTGCTTGCAGGCAATTAGCCACGGCGTTAATTACACTTGCACTGGCGCTCCCCCTGGAACAGGGATCGATCCGTGTCTCTCTGGAAGCCGGGAGCCGAAGGAGAGCAGGAGCAGGGGGAAAGCAGGATGCATGCGGAGCTTGGGATGGGACTTGAGCATGAAGGTCTCCAATAGATATTAGGGCTTCCAGTAAATCTGAAAAATAGAGGAAAATTCCTCTCTTTATCTGTGATTTCTGAGTTCACCTCCTTATCTCTTAGTAAGAGAAATTATATTACTTATTATTTTATATACATCTGTACACACATATAAGGTAGTAATACAGTAACACAAATAATATTAAATAAATTAAAAATCAACCTATTGCTTCAGTCAATTTAAATTAGCAGGGCCAGACTGGAGTTAATCTCTCACTCTGGTGGATAGAGTGCTCAATACCAGCTCAGGGTACTGCCCAAAATTCCCTGAGTTGGGGATTCTTTCTTTATCTCAAAGGAGAAGACAGAAATATCATGTGGAAACAATCTTGTTGTAGCAGATTGGAACCGACTCGTGTATTAAACTTATAAGAGGAGTCTTTCTTGGGATTTAATTGCACGAGGCCTGGGCAGCCACAGGGCTGTCACTTTGTGTTGGGTGCAGTGACTCCTCTGGATCGCTATCCCAGTAAATCAGGAGTAATTGAGCAGGGATTATCCCGGCAGGGAAAGCACAGCCATCCCCTGGCTCAGCCAGCTCCACAAAGGCCTTTTTGTGAAGGGGCACAGAGTTTGCTCAGAGGGGTTGGACCAGGATCTGCAGCCTCTGCCAGGCGCTGGAACCCGCGGGAGCTGTGAGTGCCAGCGAGGGCCATGCCCCAAAAACAGCACCCCAAGGGATCCTCGGGCAGAGGAGGAGGCATCATGTGCCCTCCAGAGCTGGGAACTCCCAAATGCCAGCACTGGGAGAGCTCTGCAGGGTGGGTGAGAACAGCCAGGAGCTGCAGCTCCCCTGGGTCAGGAACAGCTGAATTTACCTGTTCTGGTAAATCTGCAGTGATGTCTGAGAGCAGGTGGGTGGCAAATGTGACACTGCTTCCATGCAGGGAGAATCCTTCAATTCCTGCTCTCTCCCCGAGGCTGGGCAGAGAGGAATCCATTCCCTGACTGGGGAGCAAGGGCTGGAAATCAGGATATTGCTCTCATTCTGTACTTCCCCACACTAGCACTGTTTAGGGGTGGCAGAGATGTTTTCTGTAGAACAGGAGTCATTCCCTGGGAGACAAAACAGGTCCCTTGTTATTACACAAAAACCCGGCGCTCCAAGTAACCAAAAAAATCCACAAACACACGAAAAACCCCCAATAAAAGTCAACAAACAGAGGAACAAACAAACCATATCAACCCCACCAAGCAAACAATGAATAAAGGCAGAGAGAAGAAGGCTCCCAGGTGTGTTGTGGGGAGGAGCAGGAGGGGCTGCATCCTCCGTGGTTGCAGGAGGGGCTGCAGCCTCCCCTCAGGGGCTGCCCTGCCATGGTGTAAATTCAGATTGGGATCATCTGAGCCCTCACACAGCACTCACACAGCATTGCAGGGCTGCCCTGGGCAACTGGGAAGCCAAACTGGGTTTGACTGGAGGTGAGCTGCAGTCTCTGGGGTGAGGCTCTGGCAGTTTGGGAGGGAAAGACCTCTGTGAGCAGCGGGGAAGGAAAGGAGCTGGAGGGAAATGCTACCAGCACAAGGAAATTCCCAGAAAATTCCTCTTTTCAGGCTTAGGAAAGAAGTGCCACGGGGTTAAATGTATCCTTGATTTTCCAGCCACGCAGTGAGGCTGTGAAATACGGATGTGGGGTCTGTGAGGGACGTGTGTGACCTGAATAGGAATTTCCTGGAACAGCTGAGGCCAGCCCTGGCACCGAGCTGAGGGCAGCACCGACGTGCTGGGAGGCAGAGCTTCCCTCTCCCATTGGGATTCAGGTCAGGACTCTGCAAAAGAACAGGAATGGATCCAGCACCACGGGGAGGGAGAGCTGCTCCCCACTGGGAAAGGAGGAGAGGGAATGCCCACAGCTCTCACCAAAATGTGCAATGGCAGTTTGTATCTGTGTTTATCATGGTTATCAAACACCCAGTCTGTAACCACACTTATCAAATCTCAGTGGGCTGGTCAGTTAATTAATGAGGTTATAACTAATCTCAAAATTAAAATGAAAACGGGGGAGGCATGCAGAGAAAGAAGAGAAAATTAACAGAAATCTATGTCCTGAAGGTGTTGTTTGCCATAAGTTTTTGAGTATTCAGGTTAATATTCAGTTCAGTGAGCGAGGGCTGGGAGGGGATGCTCAGAGGAGCAGCAGTGCCTCAATGCCAACAAACCTCCAAAAAAGAACCAAACCACTCCAGTCAGAAACAGGTTCTCATACTGGTTTCCTGTTAACTTCTCCTGGTGTGCTGCTGCAAACCAGTTACTGATCCCTGCCCTTCTGCCACCTGCAGAAACTGAAGTGCAGCACTGTGGGCAGTGGAAGTCTCTTGGAAAAGCTGTTTCATTTCCAGGCAGCTGCAGTGAGCTCTGCCTGCAGAGGGGATGCAGGGAGGACTCTCCTTTGCTGTGGGGGATTCCAGGAGGGCTTCCCAAAATCCCTGAGAAAGGTGCAAGGCACAGCTCCTCCCGGAACCTCCTCACACCGAACCACCGAGGCCTTGAGTCACAAAATCAGGGAATAAACCTGAGTGCCCACAGCCTTTTCTGGAGACAGGGCAGCCTCTGCCCTCAGGTGGCTTTGTCCTTGTCACACAGGGCTGCACATGGCAGGCTGGCAGGAGGATGGCAGTGTCCCCTGCACGGTGCCACCTCCCCTGGCACCTCAGGGGCACTGTCTGTGTCTGTCAGAGGTGTCCCTGTGTCCTGCACTGTCCCCTGCACGGTGCCACCTCCCCTGGCACCTCAGGGGCACTGTCTGTGTCTGTCAGAGGTGTCCCTGTGTCCTGCAGTGTCCCCTGCACGGTGCCACCTCCCCTGGCACCCCCGGGGGCACTGTCTGTGTCTGTCAGAGTGTCCCTGTGTCCTGCAGTGTCTGGTGTGGATCCTCCTCCTGCCCTTCCCTGTGCTGCCCCTGAGCTCCTCAGGAGGAGGAGAAGGAGAAGGAGAAGGAGAAGGAGAAGGAGAAGGAGAAGGAGAAGGAGAAGGAGAAGGAGAAGGAGAAGGAGAAGGAGAAGGAGGAGAAGCAGAGAGAGAAGGAGGAGAAGGAGGAGGAGGAGGAAGAAGGAGGAGAAGAAGAAGAAGAAGAAGATGGAGAAGAGAAGGAGAAGCAGAAAGAGAAGGAGGAGGAGGAGGTGCATTAACCTGACGGGCACAGCTGGAATCAGGGTGCCAACTGATGGCCTGGAAGATCTGAATTGCCCAGGAGGAATTTCCTCCCGGGCAGGGTGCTCAGGGGCTCACAGGGACCCTGCCCTTCCAAGGGGTGCCTGGCCCCGGCTTGCCAGGCACTGCTGAGCATCCCCCGTGGGCATTCTCTGGGCACCCTGTGCCAGGCCCTCACCTCCCCCACGGGAAGAATCCCCTCTCAATATCCCACCTAAACCCCCTCAGTTTGAAAGTTCCCCCTCCTTGTGCCTGCCAGCGTTTCCCCTTCTGTTAAGGGACGAAATGTTAATAAACACAAGTTTGTGCAAGTGGTGGTGACCACTGGTATTTGCTGCACAAGCAAAGATTCCCAGAAAAAACTTTAAAAATGTCGTCGATGGACATCCCTGAGCTTTCCGAGGAGGAAAAAACTCCGATTTTTATGCTGGTTTAATTGTTCTCCAAGTGGTTGTTAGTGAAGAGGTAATTGAGGCTCGGCAGCGGAGGCTGAGCACAGAGCAGTTATTTGCCATGGTTACCCCGGCCCTGGAAAAGGGACAATTATTCCTGAGGTACTGCAGATCCTCTTTGCTTTGCCGTCCTTCTGAGGTGCTTTTCCCACTCCTTTGTGCAAACAACCAAAAAGCCAATTAGGAGCATTTATCCAATTTTAGAGGGCAGTGTTTTTAATTAAAGAGTTTGCTGCTGGCCCCGGGCTGGGGTGAGGAGGGTGCCAGGGGGTGCCAGGGGGTGCTGGCAGGGAAAATCCAAGTGCTGCAGTGAGGTCTGGGCTGATCCTGCCTGTCCCCAAATCCAGGGGAATGCAGGTTCTGATCTCAAATCCCAATCTTTATTCTCTTACTGCTCTGCACGTGTTGGTTCCCCCCCAGAACTTGGGGAATTTTGGAGGTGGGGGAAGCTCTGGCAGGGGGAGGGCTTGGGATGAAAGGTGAAGGAACACCTTAACCCAAGGGAAAACAGGGACAGGGGCCAGCGCTGGGAATGGCTGGAATCGATGCTCTGAGAGGGCTTTTCCAACCTGAGTTATTGATTCTGTGATTCTGGGTTTGCTCTCGGACTCCTTCTCAAATACCTCTGAGGTTTGGAGCCCCCAGCATCAGCTGTGGTGTATTTTCAGGTCTCCCTTTTTGTGTCCATCCCATTCCACGTGGAATTCTCTGCTGGAGGAGCAGATTCCCGTTCCTCACACCTCCAGCTCAGAGGAATTTCTCCTCTCTCCTGTCTGCCTCTCCCTCCCTGTGCCACTGAAACCTGCAGCCCCTGCCTGGTGCTCCTGGAAGGGCAGTGAT